>JAOUZG010017314.1:8852758-8867144 GCA_026289955.1 Argiope argentata
TGTGTGTGTGTGTGTGTGTGTGTGTGTGTGTGTGTGTGTGTGTGTGTGTTGGATGACTTTACCCATGTAATACTGTGAACAGGATAACTAGAGTAAATTTGCTTGGATTTTGACTTGGAATATGCTGTTAGAAATGTGAAAATCTTGGTTGAGTTTAAGAATGGCCCATCTAGTTCAAAGAGGGTAGAAATGGGGGCGGAAGTAAAATTTTCTTTTCAGTGTAATTTTCTTAAAATTGAAGATATAAAATAAATACAACTATTTAAATGAGCACTTTATTAAGAGGAATAACTTTTGTACTAAACGTTTTTTAATAATTGCAGTATCTTAAAAGTTGCCGGCGTCCTGGTATAGGGATAGCACGTTCGAATCCTGGTTCAGGCATGGTTCTTCTGTGTTCTATCTGTGAGGTGTGTGACTGTGCCCTCCTGTAAAATAGGTTGGGCAAGCGAATGTGATGAGTGTGTAGCAAAAATCGTATTCTTGACCGTAGTTGGCGCTACTACAAAAACAAGAGACGCTGACTACGCTTAAATCGCTTACTATCTCAGCAGCTTTGTCCATAGCATGTGCCATAAGAAACAACAACACAACAACAACTTAATAAGGGTTGAAAAATGAGCCCGAGAATAACTTCCAGCTGGACAAAGCGATTAATTTTTTTCAAACAATTTAAAAATGGGAAATAGTTTCCCCTGAATATCCTTCAAGAAAACGAACTGTTCCTTACATTCAACTTCAGTCAGAAACTATTTCAACAATTCCTGGAACTAAATTAATTCAACGGAAACCGAATTTTAATAATTTTTATCTTTGACTAGGAACATATAATCAATTTATTATCTTTAAAAAATTGAAAACATTACTGATTTGGGTACATATATTCCATTTTTAATTTTTAAGAGTTTTTGTAGAAAATTTATTATAAGATTTTAAATGCAAAAAGTGACATATGTTGTTCAAAAAAGCTTTGTTTCTACGAACATCAAAGAATTATATAATTATGAAGAAATTATGAGAAAAAAATCACACCAGCAACATAAAATATTAAGTAAAAAGTTTTGTGCATTAAATTATAAAATTTAGACTTCGGGTAGTTTAATCACCATTAGGCTACTTGTGTTCAAAATTTCTTAGCTGTAAATGCCATAAATTTATATCAACATGGCAAATACGTCCATAAATATTATGTAACTATTGAATCATTTTATTTTACAGATATAAAATAAGTGCCTGTAGTATGAATATAAAAAGAGAGTTTATATTTAGAACATTTTGTTCGAATGATCATCATCATTATAGAGACTAAACACAATCGCATATAATGTTGACTAGTTGTGCCCTGAATTATTTTAAGAGATAATCTATCCCATTCACGCAACATGGAAACTTTTCGAGAATTCACATTTTTCTGTTTTGAAGAATTTACTTTAGCCCCAAAGGCATTGGGTTAAATAATTTAGAACAGGAGAAAGAAATTGACCGAATTTTTTGCGTATTAAAATTTAGACAATTGACATGAAGTGGAGCCTTGGTTGATTCAGAATCTCGATGAAATTGGCCATTCTTTTTCGAATACAATATATCAACCTATTGTAATAAAGTGACAAACAAAAAGCCTTGTTTATAGTATTCGACATTGATTTGTTTCCTTTTATTGATGAATTTTAGCTACAATTTTCATTTATTTTACATTGTAGCCTAAAACCTATTTTAAAAAAATTCTGAGAACTTATAACAATTCGAATGTTGTAAGTGCTGAATTTACATCATTTTTGAATAAGTCATTTTCATTACGAAATAGCATCTCATCTAAGAATATTATTTGATCAATACTGCACGTTTGCTGCCGAGACTATTCATCAATTCCATGGATCATTATCTTTTCTAATATTTGTGCAACAATCAAACCTTAAACTGTCTTTTGCTATTAGGTTTTAACCCAAGATTTACTGTATGCCAATCTACATATTTTTATGACTCACTGTTTCTTCTGCAATCAGTTTCTTTGCAGAATGTTGTGCATTTCACTGAATATTTTCATTAACTCTCTTCATTCTCTCTACTGTATAAAATGATAGTAGTTAATAGATCAATTTCTATAGCTATTGATTATTTCCTAGGAGGAGGAGCCCGAAATGAGGATCAGATGCTTCCGGCATGGTGGTTGGATCTTTCTATCTTGGAGGGTGCTCTAATGGAGGGTATGCTCCTCCCATCGATGAAGGGACTGCCTACAGGAAGGATTGTACCGTGGCCGATGATGGCCTTTAGGATTCAAGCACAGTTGCCGCTAGTGATGCTGTTGTGGAGATCCGATCATTCAGTTTTATGGTTTATTGTGTGTCTCTAAGGTCAGGTCAGAGGGTCTGATATCCTTTATAGCTATTGATTCATAATTTTACAAATAAATGTTGGAATAAAATCGAAGAATTTTAACCCTTCGTACTCTGATGGTGCCTCTGAGGCACCATTTAAGACAGTGCATCGTTTTGACGTTTTATTTATTTATTTATTTTAATTTAATTGTTAAAAACGCTTACATAATGATTAAAACATGTAGATAAATTTTTCAAAGAAATTCGACCTAAAATAATTATGTATATTTATTTTTCATGACAATAAACAAATCTTTGTATTAGATGAATAATTTTGCATCTAATTATTTTTCGGAATGCGAAAGGTTAAAAGGTGAGAATGGACAACCAATCCACAATCAATTTTTAGGACTATTTCATTTTAGTTTTTTAACGATATTGCGCGATATATATTATTACAGTATTATGCAATATTGCATTACTAAAGTTTCAATAATATTCAAGTTCAACAATATTGTTTAACGTTATATTGCACAAGCCGGCGTCCTTGCAAAGGGGTAGCGTGTCTTCTCCATGATTTGGGCTTCCTAAACTCAAGTCCCGGCTCGGGCATGGTAGTTCTATTTCTGTGTTCTATGTGTGATGTGTGTGAAGCGAATGTGACGAATTAAATAATTAAGTCGTACTCTTGGATCTAATTGGCGCTACGAACGAAACAAGACACGCTCACTCGGCTTAAATCACTGAGAGATCTATCAGTGGTCTTGTTAAGTGCCATAAGTAACATTATTAAACAATATACAGTGGGACAAACAATTGAGGATACACCTTACTTTTACTTGATAAATCCAACTTTCAATCGAAATAACACATTAACTAGAAGTGCAAACGCGTTTTTATTTTCACAAGTAACAAAAGGGTTAATTTACAGTAAAAATAACGGAAATCAACAAACAAATATCTAAAATTAAAAATTTGACAAGTATTTGAAATAAACATAGGCAGAATTTTACCTCAAAAAATTAAGGATACACCAATAAAATTTGTGTGACATATCGCATACAAAGACAGTGTCAATATTTGGTTGCATGTCCTTTGGCTTTTACAATGTCTTCCAAACGTCTTGGTACCGATTCGACCAATTTTTGGTGGTATTTGGAGATATTTTATCCCATTCTTCTCGTAAAACTTGCTTTAAATGGGCTTTGTTCCAATTTGATGTTTTTGGACCTCTGTTTCAAGTGCGGTCCACAAATTTTCTATTCCATTAATGTCAGGGGACTGTGGTGGTGTGTGCAATTGCTGTTTACAATGAAAAAGACACCACATATTGACATTACGTGCCGTTTGTTTGGGGTCGTTGTCTTGTTAAAAAATAAAATTTCCATTTAAACCCAATTTTTTTCACTTTCTTTAAGGTTGTTGTTGAGTATATCTATATAAAGCTTATGATCCATTATACCATCTATAAAAACTAAATTTCCTACCCCATTTGAAGCCATACAACCCCAAACCATGATGGAGTCTCCATCATGTTTAACTGTAGGAAGAATATTTTTTTGGATCCAAAGCGGTGTTCGGCTTTCTCCAAACGGTGCGATTGCCATCACTCCCAAAAATGTTGAGTTTACTTTCACCACTAAATATAACTTTCTTCCAAGAGTTATCTGTCTTCAGTTGATGAGTTTTTACAAACTCCAAACGCTTTTTCTGATTTTGTAATCTTATGAAAGGTTTCTTTCTAGCTACTCGACTGCTATATCCAGCATGTCTAATCACATTTCTCACAGTTTCAGCACTTACACTTCTGCCCATTATTAGAGAAGTTTCTGCAGCTAGTTTGACTGCACTTAGTTTAGGATCAATCTTGATATCTTTCAAAATTTTCCTTTTGGTTACATCGCTCAGAATACTTTTCCTTCCTCTTCCACTTTTATTTTCAATTAATCCATCGCTTTTAAATCTTGCAATGATTTTCTGAACATATGAGTGGCTTCTACCAACAATTTCAGCTACTTCACGATAAGAATTTCCTTTCGTAAATAACCTTAATAGAAATTTTCTTACATCAATACTGGTCTCTCTTCGAAGACCCATTTTCCATTTAAAATTGTGACTTTAAATTCACATAACCAACTTCAAAAGACAAAAATAGAAGCCGAAAAGGTTTAAGATAAAATTGGCCAAACTTTGGCTATGACAGTAGAAAGCAGAAAAAAATCTAGCGGTAGTTATACAAAAATTTATTGGTGTATTTTCAATTTTTTGAGGTACAAATCTGCTTATGTTTATTTCAAATACCTGCGAAATTATTAATTTTAGATATTTTTTTGTTGATTTTCGTTATTTTTACTGTAAATTAACCTTTTTGTTACTTGTGAAAATAAAAACGCGTTTGCACTTCTAGTTAATGTGTTATTTCGATTGAAAGTTGGATTTATCAAGTAAAAGTAAGGTGTATCCTCAATTGTTTGTCCCACTGTATATGAGCTACTGGTATTAGGATCAATAAAATAATCGAAAACTCGTGCTCGAATTTTTTGATTATTACAAGAATTTCTATATTACATTTAATCTGACTGCTATAATACTTTTTCATATATGTATGAAAGCAAAAAAGAAAATATCCACCTAGATCTTAAGATTATTTCAAACATTTGAATATCTTTGAATCCGAATAGTCTATTTTGAAATTATGCTTTTCTTTCAATGAGCAAGACAACTCAAAAACTCATCAAGGGAGACTCATAAGAAATGTAGTATGTGATCTTCACATCAAAGTTATAAACATCTATCAAATTGATGAATGCGAATCATACAAAGGAAAAATATCATCAAATATTTACAAAACTTAACCCTTTACATACGGAAAGGTAATTCGATCCATAATTATTCCCCTAATACAAGGATTTGTTTCTTGTTCCAATTAATAAATATGTATAATTGTTTTAATTTGAATTAATCCTGAAAAATTAATTTACAACTTCATACCACTTTGTATGTGCTTTTAACAATCAAATCCGAATACAAAGAGGGATCACCATAATTCTCTCAGTCACATGCGCAACTACAGGCGAAAGGCGCGCAGCCAAAGGAAGTTTAAAACAGGAATGTTGACTCACACGCTTCCAAGAATATGCCACAAACTCTATGTGAAAAATCACATGCCTAAAACAATTGTTCAGCAATAAAACCCTCGTACTGAAGCTATACCAACTCTGAATGCGTTCTTGAGATTTCTTTTTCTGCTTTAGTATGAATCATCAGAAAAGTAACCACTCTCTATCATGATTTATTTGAAAAACTTTTAAAAGATTCTCAAGATGAACGTCTTTTTTGCTAGAAGAAAAAGAAGAAGAAAGTTGCAGTTTAAAGATAAACCTCTCCAGCTAATTTGGCAAAGAATATTTACTACTTACTTTGTAATTACTATGCAACGAAAATTAAGATATAATTACTATGTAGATAAATCACTATGTAATTTTCGAGTCTAAAAACCATCATAACGATTTACAGAATTATTTTCAAAACCATATTAGGAGAACTATTTCAAAATATATAATGATGAGGAATCGTGTCCGCTTTACAACGGAATGGGGAAGGATGCAGTAGCTTCTGACGGTATGGACCTCTGAGCACCCGAAAGCAGGTCTGACTTCTAGTCCTTATGAAGATGACACACATTTATCACATTTGCATTATTATTACTTGCAGAGTCTCTTTTAACGGGGGGGGACACATTTTCACACCTAACAGATAGAACACAGAAAAACAACCATGCCCTGATCGGGAATCAAACCCGGGACGCCCAGAACACAAGGAAGATGTGCTTCTTTTGTGACAGAAAGCCGGTAAAATATATAATTCGACAATTTTAAAAAGTGAAAAAAAATTCTTTGTTAGTTTATGCTGTTTGTTCTCTAACTATTAAGAAACGAGAATTTTTATTATAATATTTATAACATAAATTCTCTGTAACGATTCATCAGCATTGTATGGACAGCACTGAATAGATCAAACACAATTCCTCAGCACTGAATAGTTCAAACACAATTCCTCAGCACTGAATAGATCAAACATAAAACATTTCAATAGCAATCGACATTTAAGAACTAAAAACACACTTGTAAAGTATCCTTAAGATTAACTTCGCATTGGAGATTGTAAACACTTGACGTTAAGCCTAAATAATACAGGCATATTCTTTTCCTAGGGATCCGCGAAAGAATGTAGCGGTGAATAAAAGTAAAAAGACGACAAGTTGTTTCATGGCTCTACTAACATCATTTATTAAGCGTAATGCAGCAGTTTTCAAGATCCCGGGCAGTGAGGCGTGGAAATTGGTGGTCGTGCGCGGCCTTGGAAAATCGTGTTATGACTTTCTCCCCTTTCATCCGCTGATGGAGCAAAAAGAGTCCATCAGTCATGGCGTCCGAGACTATTTCGGAGTGTCCTTTACGGGGAGATGCATGCATCGGCTCTCGACCACAGCCGGGATGTACTCCAGAAAAACATTTCTTTCTGCTTATGGTCATTTCCTTTTAACTCCGAATGTTTCCAGACACATTTAATGAATGTGAATATGAAAATATATACTATCTATTTATGTATGTACATATGGATAAAGAAGGATTATTAGTATGTTTTGTTATATAATATTTATAGTTTTTATCGGTATAAATGGTATCTGGGATTGCTACTCAAAACAAGTAATATAAAAAAATTAAATCCATTCATATTTAGGTCAAGAAAGAAAATTTTCATTTTAGTTACGATTAATATAAATATTTATCAAAAAAAGATTAATTTTTGCAAGAATTCAACTTGCATTCGTCACTTTTAGGTGAAAAATACTGAAATCCTCGCCTTTTACCGAATAAGCTTCTGTCTGTTGATTTCAATTTTCATTACAAACTGCTAAAACTCTATTTAAAGGATTAAAAATTAATTAAATTTGATTAATGAATTATTATTTGAAAAAACTGTATTAAAATCAAACGTCATCCACAATAAGGTTTAACCCTTTTTACTTCAAAAAAATAATTAGATGCAAAATTACTCATCTAATACATAGATTTGTTTATTGCTATGAAAAATAAATACACATGATTCTTTTAAATCTAATTTCTTTGAAAAATTCATCTACATCTCTAAACCATTATGTAGGCATTTTTAACAATTAAATTTGAAAAATAAATAAATAAAATGTCAAAAGGATGCAAAACCTTCAATGGTGATTCAGAGGCAGAGATTGAGGTGCAAAGGGTTTAAAAACGGATTTGAACTTGAATGGATAAATAAAAAGTAAAAAAGTATTTTAACGACTGAAAATTTGAACTATATATATATATATGTGTGTGTGTGTGTGTGTGTGTGTGGAGGGGAGAGAGAGAGAGAGTTCGAACCCCGCCGGTCGAATACTTCCCGTGTATGAGGTAGCTGGTACACGTATAAATCTGTCCTGGTCACAAAGTCCTTCTCGAAAGTAATATTATTGGGTTACTGGTTCAGAGATGACCTTTCTTTGCTTCGTGTCTAAATTACAATCTGTGGTTGAGTGAATGAAATGCCCGAGTGAAGTCCGTCCTGTAAAAATGATCGTGATGCATGAGTAGCTAATACTCATGCGTCACGATCTTAACATCCTTTAATTCTTCTTGACCTTAGGAAGGCGCTGCTGAAAAACAAGAAACGTTTTCTCGGCTTGAAAATCGCTGACTTCGTCAGCAGGATTGATTTTAACAAGTGCCATTAGAAATAACAATAGATTAAATGGATTAGAATTTCTATATGTCTCTCTATCATGAAAGAGTATTCAGTTCGAAAAATAAACAGATTTGATGATCTTTGGTTCACGTTTCTCCCGATTTCTGGTCCCATATAACATGATTCTTATTTAAATTCGCCAATTGAAGGGGGCCAAAATTCAGCAGAATTCGGACCTTGATGTGATGTCAGAAGAACAAGGACTTTAGTATCTCACATGGATTTTATTTGAATATCAGTCACATTATTGATGTATTATCTCATTTGACATTATTCTAATCAGAAAACGTTTGAATTTAAATTACTAAAATTATGTAATTTCATCAAAACACTTATCAATAAGGAAGAATTTGTCCAATGTAAGGAATAAGAGACCGCATGTTTTCGAATTAAATTAATCAAATAACCTCTAGTCGTTTCTCTTTCATACTTAATACAACACTAGAAATAAATACAACACTGGAGTTAAATACATTAAAACATACATTAAATACATAAAAACATACACTGGAGTTAAATACAACTCCGGAATTTGAGCTCAAACCAAGAAAGGGGGAATTTTAATCAATAGAACAAACATCCTTTAATTGTCACACTTTGTTTTTTGTGATTAAAAAAAATGCTAGAATGTTTTTCACGTTCACTATTTAAAAAACATTGTTCCAATTTTTCTATGCTACTTTCTTTTTTGACACCCTTTTAGCCATTCGTCTTTTTAAATGATAAAAGATGACAGGCTTATTTAAATCACTCGGTCGGTTAATTGCTATTCAAAGCTCTGGAGGACTTGCTTCGGCCCCGCTCGCATCGATCTTCCCGCTTTGGAGGACTTTCATTAGAAATAGATTGGCATCGAATCAAATGTATCAAACTAGTAAAATTGAGGCTACATAATTAATTACTGATAGTGAAATAATCGATGGAGTCTGAACGAGAAGCTGACTACTATTTAGATATCAAATGAATATGCACAGACTCCTATTTCTTTTATTATTTTATCATATATCTAGAATAGAGAAAGCATAATAATTGTCAAAAAATTTGAATCGAAATTTTAACTGACCTCCAATTTTTTATTGTTGTTATTGTTAATACTGGCACTTGCCAAGGACAAGCTTCGCCGAGGAATCGACGAGTTTTAAGCCGAAAGGAGCGTCTCTTGTTTTTGAAGTCGTGCCATCTGGGGCCAAGAGTACGACTTAGCTACACACTCACCACATTTGCTTGCACATTCCCTTTTTACGGGGGGGCACAGTCACACATCTCACAGATAGCACGCTGAAGAACAGCCCTTCCCAAACCGGGACTCGAATCCGGGATTTCCAGAACACGAGGAAGACGCGCTACCTCTGTGCCAGAAAACCGGCCTGTCTGTTCTCAAACTATTGAGAACCAAGAAATTTTTAATAATATTTATGACATAAATTATCTGCAACAATTCATCAGCATTGTATGGACAGCACTGAATAGATCAAACACAATTCCTCAGCACTGAATAGATCAAACATAAAACCATTTTGCAGATTTCAATATCAATACACATCAAAATCGCTTTCACAGCCCTTTTTTTACAGGGGGGAGGTCACATTCATACACCTTACAGATAGAACACAGAAGAACAACTGGGCCCGAATCAGGATGTCCAGCCGTCGGGGAAGACGCACTTCCCCTATGTCAGAACGCCGGCACTTTTTGGACTTCCTTGTGTTAGGAAAACACATTTTGAAAATGCCCGTATGTCTCTTTCTGTGACAAATATAATTCAAAAACGCCTTGAGCTAGATGGTTAAAATTTGATTTACAGTCTTTTGTCAAATTTATAAACTTCCATAAAATTTTGAGTGCAGGAAAAATTCATCTGTCCGGCAGTTAAAATATAAGTTAACACAATAATCACAATATGAAGAAAGTGAAAAAGAAAAAAAATCGATTCACATATTTAATATTTATATATTGAGTTTATAGTGTTGATTCATAATTCAATATTTATAGCGTAAATTTTGAATAAAATCCAGGTATTGGTTGACTGTTTGTCGGTCTGTTCTTTCAGTAACATGTAAACGCTATAATTCAAAAACGAAATGAATTAGATAAATAAATTTCGTATGAGATTTTTTAAGTACAATCTCAGCTTTGTGTCAACTTTTTATTTCAAATATATGAGAAAAACGCGTTTAAAACACTAACGGTTCTCGGATACTGTTAACCGCATGACAGGGAAATATCGATAAGAAAACTGACCAAGGATAACAAGGTAGATTCAGTAGAAATGCTAAATCGGCGCCACAAGTTTATATTTTGTAACTATTGTAAAGCTTGTGCCATGTAAGGCTTTTTCTGACATGACAAATTTATAAGAGCATATACACGAATGTCTAGGGAAGACCTTTCCAGATAGTTTTCAAAAGAAAACTATTATTTTTTATGCAAAAAAAAACATTTATTCGAATATAATTCGGATTCGCATAAGAAAACTTGATGCATTATATCAATATTTTATTTTGCATAATCAATAGCTATTTTAATAAAAAGCCTCAATATATTTCTTACATGTTATTAATTTCTTTTAAAAATTCTCTGGTACCGAAATTAGTGTAATCTTTTGAAAATTAAATACAGCAACCAGGGATAGCCAAAGTGCACAATTTTTTGGAAAATGGCAACCGTTTTATATGAGTTCACATAAAGCAGCAGGGTTTAGTTATCTATCTTATTATTTTATTATCTTAGCTATATTAATGTTCCGTTGTGAAGCAACATTAGGGATAATTTGGAATGAACCTCGTAATCTTGAACCGCGGTCAGATGATGAAGACGAAATCTGAACCGGCAGATTTCGTCTTCATCATCTCCCTCTCCACTCCACATTATACCAGTAGGAGGACGTTTGGCCCTGACGGATTTAACGTGCAGCAGACCCCCTGACACGACGGTTTTTTGATGGAATCAGGTCTCCAACCTATAACCTTACGGTTCACGAGCCGAGAACTTACCACCGCAGTCCCTATAAGGCAGTATATATAGTAGTCGTAAATTCAGGAATTATTAGTAGGCACAAATATTGTCAGAGAAAGCATTTGAAATACAATTCTTTTAAAAAACTGTTTTACCTATTAATAATTGAACATTTTTGTTGTTGTGGTTTTTATTGGCACTGGCCATGAACAAGTTTCACTGATGCATCAGGAATTTTTAAGCCGAAATAAGCGTCTCTTGTTTTTTTCTTGTTGTTTTTAAAGTAGTGCCAACTAAGTCCAAGAGTACAACTTAGCTACTCACTCATATCATCTACTTGCACAGCTCCTTTTTAAAGGTGGGAGGGGGCACATTCAAACATATCATAGATAGAATAGATGAAGAACAACCATGCCCAAACCGGGACTCGAATATAAGACGACCATTTCATGGGGAAGACACGTTACCCCTATGCCAGGACGCCGGCTGAAAAAAGCTTTACATTTTTGTGATTAAAAACCATACAACCGTCTAATCAAGACCAAGTAGTTATTTTCTTGAAGTAATATTCTTGCTGATGTGAAGAATTATTTTATGTGGTTTTAACCAAAAATGTAAATTACAAAAACAACGCAAGGACAAATTTTTATACAGTTCTTCTATCCGATTTTTTAATAGAAAATACTTTTTTTAAATCTAACTAATGTGTTCAGGCCTTGAACTTTATTATTTTAGATCAATCAACGGCGTTTGAGATAATTAAGTGCTTTGATCGGCATATCTTTCTCGAGGTGGCGAATGAAATAGCCTTAATTTATCTAAAATAGAGATATAAAAATCTTTACAATTCGGTCGGTTTTAAGAAGGTAATATTTTTGTTTAAAATATTAATGTATAAATGAGCGTATAAATCCTTTTGATTGAAATACTAAGCCCAATTAATTATAATTTACTAAATAAGACTAATTAAACCGAGGGACTATATAAAAAGTTAGACGCATTTTTTTTCGGCATTCCAATTATTGACTGAAACAACATGAAATGTATTACTTTACATCATTTAAGGTAAGTATTCTTAACTTTTAAACATCATTACCTGCTTCATCATAGGCAAATAGAACTTTTCCTTTAACGATCTGACATACAATATGATCAAAAATGAACTTTAGTGATTAAAAAGAAGCATTTATTATTAAATATAATCCTCCCAAAAATTTCTAATGTGCGTTTTCATTAAGATTTTGTGACAGCATTAAATTTTTGCAAATTTATAAAAGGTACATACACATTCTAGATCTTGTCGAGACACGCAGCTTAGGAAGTATTTTTCCAACAGGAAACATATGCTATCTCTAACAGTTTAGAAATTAGTTATTGGATAACTATTAGAGTGAATATTATGTATAATCTATTGCTTAAAACAGACATAATTATAGATTTGAACTAGCAGTACCCGCACGCCGTTGTCCATGGCATAGCATCCAGCAAGAAAAGTTAGCTTTAAACTTAAATCTAGCCTCCACCCCATATGACATAAACGTGTTACAAAACATCAAATAAACATAAAAATATGCTTAGAAATTATTAAAAATATCTATGAAACAATTTTTATGGCACTTATTCAGAAATATTTAGACTGTTACAAAGGTAAAAATATGATACGCCGGTAGACAAAACACAGGCGATCATTTCGAGGTTGGATTTCTTTCTTTTGGACATAATGAAATTTGAATCGCTGATTAAAATCAAATGTAAACAAATAAATGTATCGCCTATGCATATCACAGCTCTTGCTATTTGCACATGCACAGTTTGAGGTTTTCGTGCATGCACGGATAAATTAAAATCGCAATTATAAAATTCCCCTTTTTATTTTGATACGATTTTAATATACTAAAACCTTCCCTAATAAATGCTCTACAAAATGGTATAAATATCTCCTTTTATTATTTCTCGAGTTTTTGTGGTTCCAACATACAGACGCTTTCAGGGGATTTCATTTCATAATATGTATAGATTTCTAGGAAATTTAAATATGGTTTTTTATAACGTATATGATTAGGAATTATTTTTCTTTAATAAAAAAATATGTCTTTCGATCGAGTATAATTGTGAATGGAATCGCTTGCTCGATGCTTTGATATCTCATTATTTTTAGTTCTATTATTGAACAATTCTATCAGGAATATAAACAAGCAAAGAACAGAGGCGGTGGTCCTTTCTAAACCTTCCCTTGCACGTCAAACAAAAGTGTTAACTTTTTCTCCACGGTAGTAAAAATTGTGAACTTTACGGAAAACTCGCGAACCCTACAAGTAGATTTTTATTTTTAGATTCCTTGTGACAGAATTCTATTTGAGAATCATAGTGATTAAAGAGCCCATAAACTTCAGATGACTGGAAATTTTTTCTTGCTGTTAATCTTTGGGATGATGTTAAACAAACGCTTGAAAACAATGTATTTTGGGACACCATCTCTTCAACTGATTGAAACCACAATTTGACTCAGAACTATCAATCACATAACCAAACAGTTGTAATCACAAGATCACATGCTAAATATTCGATCTTTAAGACATTGTTTTTTTAAAGTTATCACGTGCGCATATATATGAAATTACAGACCGAGAGATGATCCTTTAAATTTCCTAATTTGCACTTTCGATGCAAACACAATGAACCAAATTTCATCTAATTAATTTCTACTTTTTTAATTATAGAGTTAACAATTTATTATAGCTGCATTAAACTGCAGATCTGCCTAAATTAACCGAGTCGTCTCGATTAATATAAGATGTGGCAGCCCTCCTTTATATTTAGTTTTTCCCTCATTGGCAATTTAATACAGGATTTGAGTACGACTGTAGATTCTACCTAGATATACCATGTCTCCGTGATCAACATAAGATGTAGCAGCTCTCCTTTATATCGAGTTTTTCAATCATTGGCAATTTAATATAGGAATTGAGTTAATCTGTAGATATTACCTAGATTTACCAAGTCTTTAAGACCAACGTAAGATGCGGCAGCTCTCCTTTACACTCATTGACAATTTAATACAGGATCTGAGTTAACCCTTTAACTGGCACAAGCTGTTTTCTTTCAAAATTTTCATTTTACGTTATATTTGGAAAAAAGAAGCTCATTTATGACCAAAAAAAGTATTTTTGTTAAAATTTTGTTATTGTGTTTGTAGTTTATTACAGGGGTGGAAACTACATATTTTCCACCGTCCCAAACTAGCAATGACATTTAACTAACTTATTCAATAGAAAAATATGAAATATAAATAATTTCACGAGTAAATATGATTTTTGTAAAACTATTTATTATTAGTTATTTCACAA
>JAOUZG010017314.1:8879651-8891194 GCA_026289955.1 Argiope argentata
TATCCCAGAGAATAACAAATTAAAAGGGCCTAATAAAAGTGTTATCCTAGAGATCCAATAAAATCATTACTCCAAAGAATTCTAATGAAAGTGTTATCCCAAAGAGAGCTTAATACACCATTGACGAACAACAGTTCTTAAATATCAACCTTTGACATGAGTTTATCATTCTTACTGAGTCTACCGCGACAATCTTAGGCAAGTTATTTGACTATCAATACATAGCATGAGGTTAATAGCGTCTGAAAATCGAATTTGTGCTTTAGATGCGTTTTTCTCATCTGATTGAATCAAAAATGTGACAATAAAGTACACTTGTGGACACAAAATCACATACCATGCTTCATATATATTTAAGTCACTGCGTCTCTGAATCATTGCTTTTAAATGCTTCTTTTGTTGTTACTAATGGCACTTGCCATGGACAAGCCCCGCTGATACATCAGCAGATTTTAAGCCGGAGGTATGTGTCTCTTGTTTCAAGTAGCGCCAACAGCACAACCCTTTTTTACAGGGGGGGGCACAATCACACATTTCATTGATAGCACAAAGAAGAGCAACTATGCCCGAACCAGGACTCGAACGCGGGACGACTAGAACACGAGGAAGACGCCTTCCTTTGTGCCAAGACGCCGGCACAGAACTTGGTGAAAGGCCTTTATTCTTAAGTTGGTTTTGTATTTTAGTTGTTGTTACTTATGGCACTTGCCTATGGATAAACTTCCTGTTGATACAGCAGCAGATTTAAGCCGAAAGGAGTGCTTCTTGTTTTTGAAGTAGAGCCAACAAGGACCAAGAGGAAGACTTTAGGTACGCACTCATCACAGTCGCTTGCACATCCCCTTGTGAGAATGGGGCACAGTCACATATCTCACATATAACACACAAAAGAACAACCATAACCAAACTGGTACTCGAACCCAGGACCCCCAGAGCACGAGGAAGATGCGATACCTCTGCGCCAGAAAGCCGGCTTACATGCTTCTAAAAGTACAGATCGACAGATGTTCAATCCTTTGTTGAATTGGGCTTAAAAGTTTATAGATGTCTAAACTCGATATCTGTGCATCGAATTTTATTTGTCTTGCTCACTTCATTTGGCAATGATCGTGCTAAATTATATTCAAACAGCCGACCAAACAGACTTCCTTTGAGCGATATTTAATATAGATTTTATAAAAATCTACGAATTTTTATATACGGACTATACCCCACATTTTAACTGCCTAATTAAAAGCGTTTTCGAATTAACACTGTCACAGACAAACAGACGAATGGACATTTTCTATAATGCATTTTTTTTTAACTCAGAAAGTTCTAAAACGTGGTTTCTTCAAAATTTCGAGTTTTCAAGTCGAAATCACGAATTTTTTGACGATTACTGTGATATCTCTATATTGCGTATACAAAAAAGTCGAAGCAATTTTTTTAATGAAATCTACGCATATAAATTTTAAGTTATCATGTGAGAACATTAATATTTTCAAGTCATTAATTATCTTAATTAATTTAAATCATTAACGAGTTTAAACCGGTTTGACACAATCACGTGAATTCTCTATCGGTCTCTCTCTCTCTCTCTCTCTCTCTCTCTCTCTCTATATATATATATATATATATATATATATATATATATATATATATATATATAAAATTTTTTTAAAAAATAATTCAACTTTTCTAGGCAAACAATGTTTTGGAGCTCGACCGATTTTGAGATGAAACAACAGCTATTATATCTTAGTTCTACTTCAACCTTTTAAAAGTGCGTCTGAAGAACGTAAGGGTAAAGCAGTACTGGTGACAGCAGGTCAAACTTTTAAAAACTCATCTGCTTTGAACGAAACATATATAATAATAATGCAATACAGGTAAAAGCAGATAAAAAAATCATCAATCGATAATTCCCGGTGGCCCATAATCTTTATTTTTGGTACATAAATTTCAGTCATCAAATTCTCCTAACCGAAACAACATCATGTTTTCACGTGTTATAAAACAATTATTTCAGAACAAGAAAAGTAAATTTGAAAGCTATTTGTAATAATTTCGTTAATTAAATTAATTTTTTTTCTTTGCACTTATATGTCGAATTTGCTTTGCACTTTTGAAGGATTCGTCTTTCTCAATTCTTAGTAGATAATAATTATTATAAAAGTCATACAATGACAAATTATTACAAACCAGTAAATAAATTTTCAGCTCCTTAAGCATTAAAAGTAATATTTACTCTCATACATTGGCAATTACATATCTTAATAATTTTCGAAGTTCTAAGAATTATTCTTTTTTATATGTACTATACATTTCTGATTATCATTTTTTGACTTTCCGCAACTGCAACAATAGAAGCAAATATAAAAATTACTGCTAAGACTAGCTTTTATAGTCTTTTTATACTTATAATATACCTATATAAATGTGATTATTACTTTTGACTTTCCCAAACACCAGGAAATAGGAAATTTATTGCTATAATCTTTGTAGATTTATATATGATACACCTATGCAAATGGGATTTTTACTATTTAAATTTCAAAAACTCGAAGAAATAGGGAATTTACTGCTATAATCTTTGTATATTTAAGTTTGATATCCTTAACAAATGTGATTGTTAGTTTTTCACTTTCTACAACTCCAGGAAATATGAAAATTACTGCTATAATCTTTGTATATTTATATGTGATATACATATCCAATGTGATTATTACTTTTTGAGTTTCCACAACTCCAAAAAATATGAAAAATGCTGCTATAATCTTTATATACTTAGATGTAGTACAGACATATATTAGATAAAAATATGCAATATACTTAGACAAATGTTGAGTTTTCACACATCAGGAAATATGAAAATTACAGCTATATACTTTGTATATTTATATGCGATATACATATACAATGTGATTATTACTTTTTTACTTTTCACAACTACAGGTATTATGAAAATTACTACTATAATCCCTGAATATTAAGTAAAACGGTAATCTTCTTTATTTTTTTCCATTGAAACTTCCAATGCCCAATGCCCAGTGGCCTTGTTTCCCATTAACATCTGAGAACATAATTTTGTGGATCTCATCTGTGTGCTAAAAATAGTGCCAAAAGTTTCGCTCGCGCAAACACGCTTTATAAAAAAGAGAAATAATAATGACGATAAATTATGAAGCACTTGGAGAGCGTGCGTTAAATCGTTTTTTAGCTTGGGATCAGTGACCACCAATGAAAGAATAATTCTGACAGTTTTGCCCATTATTAGATTAAACACATCTACCTCCTGAATCACTACCAGCTTGAAAGGAATCGGATCATGTCATCAGTGGTAAAAATGCGGAAGTTGATTTCACTTGATAAGCAAATGAAAGATCGGTACAAAATGAAGCATAATGTACCGATATTTCTATACGTCCTGTAAGTTAGTTTTGCTTCTCACATGCAATAATTTTCCCAATACTTAATTATTCATCTGAATACAAGGTTTAGCCAATGTCCTGACACAAAGGTAGCGCGTCTACCCCGTGATCTGTGGCGTCCTGGGTTTGAGTTCCAATTCGGACATGGTTATTCTTTATCTGTTCTATCTGTGATAAGTTTGAATGTGCTACCCTAAAAAAAGGGGCTGAGCAAGTGAATGAGAAGCGTGAGTAGTTGTTCTGTATGTGATGTCTTTATGATGTGGTGCAACGAGTAGCAAAAACATTTTATTATTGAACTTGGAAGTTGTGTAACAACTCAACTCTACCATGTGTATTGACTGGTGTTCGAAAGACTAGATATACCTTTAAGCGTTACTTCCGTTATCTCCGACAGTTTTATCTAAATGTTTTAAATGTAAATTAACTGTAAATATTAAATGTTTATGTATCTTTAAATATGCCTCAATGAAATGTGTTGTCTACTTCTGTAAGCCTCGTGTGATAGTTAGTGGTGCACGGGGATTTCTAAATGTTCAACAAAAAAATACGGGATCTAACTCATAATCAATTTAATTCCGTCATAATCTATTTTTTAAATATTAGAGAGTTTTAAGAACGAAGAAGCTAAATAAAAACCCATCTATATTTAAATTATTTTATTATCATGTCAGAAAATTGTGTTGTTTTGGGGAAGAGGTTTTTGGCGTCAATAAAAATTCGTTGACGAATAATAAAAATTTTATTATCTGCACGAGCATCTAAAAAAATCAGCTTTTAATAACGCGTTACCATTGCATTGACAAAATCTCTAATTTTAAAAAAATAAGTTAAGGATTACAGCAAATAAAACCTAGAAAAATGTCATTTTCAGCATTTGATTATAAGAAACGAAATAAATAGAAAATGTGACACTTTTTTTAAAAAATAAATGCTAGATAAACTTTTTTTTGGTTCTTTTGCAATACCAAAGTGACTCAATCAAATGAAACAATTAAAATGAGTAAAAATATAATTTAACTTGCACGAGCACTTGGTGCTTTACCGTTCAAGAAATTATGTTCTGACATGATACATTGAAATATGCATATCAAATTTCATTTTAATCTTTCTATATTAATTTTATTTCGTTAAGGAGAATTACAAGAGTTGGAAATTCAATAATAGCATTGATTCAGTTACATCTGGCACAAAAACAAATACTAACTAAAAACGCCTATAATTCTTAGTTGTAACCATCAGCATTTTGTATAGCTCATTTCCAAGAAAGTGGGATTAGTGTTAATCTTAGATCAGTATCACTTCTGCTGATGTTTCGGATGAAACTATCAATTGATTTTAAAATCTCTAGAACAGTTCGATACATATACGGAACATAGTATTTTTCTCGCTAGAAAGGGAATTTGTCCTACCCAGAATTACAACACTATTCAAATACTATCCAAAACAGCTGATATGGATCAGAGAAAGAGAAATTATTCAGTGGTATCACTGTATTCCCCAGAAATTCTTAAATCAGTTTATCCTCAGTTTAGCCTCAGAAGAACTGATACTGACTCAGATATTTCACTATTTCCGCATAACAAAAACAAATTATCAAAACTCTAATAGTTAAAACGCATGACTATATGTTTCAAAAGTCTATATTAAATCAGAGAGAATTATTTTCAACTAACTATATCCATAAGAGACCATCTCACCGATTTAATTCAGAGGAGAAATCATTCACTTCCTTCTCCACATATTCTTAAATCAGTTGATTATCCCATCCCAAGAATCATCAGAACTGAGACTAATTCAAATACTTCACTATTTCCACTTAGCTAGAAATTAATTATAAAGAACTCTGATAGTAACATCGCAGAACTATAGAATTTTACAAATCTATATTTCAGAGGAAATTTTATCCGGCGAACCATATCCATCTGAGTGACGTAATTCAGAGGGGAAAAATAATTTAGCGTTATTAACTACCTTTTCCAGATATTCTAAAATCAGTTTATTATTTCATCCTAAGCATCAGAAAAACTGATACTGATTCAGGTATTCTTCTAATTCCGCGTAGTTAGAAACACATTATAATTACATCGCAGAACCATAGAATTTTACAAATCTGTATGATGTCAGTGGGAATTATATCCATATGATTGAGATTCTTATATCAGTTGATTGTTCCATTCTAAGCATAGCAAAACTGATACTGATTCAGGTATTCCACTAATTCAACGTAGTTAGATGTAAATTATAACTACATAGCACAATTAAAGAATTTTACAAATCTATGTGATATCAGGAAGAATTATATTTAGCCAATCATATCCATTTGATTGACATAATTCAGAGGGGGAGAAATTATTTAGTATTATTCACTACCTTCACCAGAGGTTCTTAAATTAGTAATTTTTCCATCCTAAGCATTAGCAAGCTGTTATTGATTCAGGTATCCCACCACTAATTCCAGATAATTAAAAACAAATTATACAGAACTAATATAATTATATCATAGAATTAAAGCTTTTACAAGTCTGTATTGTATCAGAGTGAATAATATTCCTTTAACCATATCCATTTGAGCTCAAATACTTGATTTGATACAGAAAAGAATTTTCATTTATCATATACAAAGACATTGAGACATAATTCTAATAACGTGTTTTTTTCGACCCATAAAAATCTAAAACGTGTAAATTCTTTAAAATTTCAAATTCGGGTTTTTTTTCTAGGGGGGGGGGGGTGATTACAATGTTTTCTCCATAAATATTTTTCCTTATGCAAATGAGAGTATAGTATCATGCTATTTGCAATTTATGCTCAGAAATATCGAATGCATTCATAGAAATAGTTGATATGAGTTTAAAGAAATGGAATTTTTCAAATTAATTTAAATTGTACTCGAAATAGGTACTGCATCACTTAATTCCTTATTTTCGGAAGAAAAAAAAAGAATTTGCTGGGAATATTTTCGCTATTGAGTATGGATACCTTACTATTTTCTCTCGTCTTTATATAAACAAAATAAACTTCAGTTTTTTATATACGACAGAAGCGTTTCTATTTTCTTCATTTTTCTCTTTAAAGTTAAATAATAACTTTTGAAAATATCTGAATAAGTACCAATATTCTTTATACCAATAGATACCATTTATGTTTTAATCTTCCCAATTTGATATGCTGCAACTATATTTTTTAATGATCCTTTTCTTTGCATTATATTGCGTTTTTGTGGTTAAAACAGACAATGATTCATCTTGTATTCAGAAAGAGTTACAGAATTCACTCTTCATATATTTTTCAAATTTAGCACTTTTTCTTCTATTAACGAAATCTTTGTTATAAAGGATTAATGCCTTTAAAAATATCACCATAACTTCGATACTAACTCACCATAATCCCTTCAATTCTAATTTTTTACTAAAAGATATAGTAAATAATAAGAATTAATAAAATGTTTATTTATCAATAAGATTAATAAATATGTTCCATTACTCCGTTCAGTTTTAGTATATGGCATTAATAGTATTGCTTATTTGCAAATAAATATATTTAAAAATTTTGACAACAAATTTTAATTTTAGCGAATAATATCTATTTTATATTTAAAAAAAACATTTTTTAAGTTAGAAAAGCATTTGCAGGAAATTATGCTATATTACTTCATTTCACAAGTAACTGCAGTAGATAACAAACACATCGTTAGTTGCTGGACCTTTATGATGAACATGCCTTATCAAATTCACAATCTGGGAAAATTGATTTTGGTTATTTAAAAAGGATTTCAATACGCATGACAAAAAGAAAGCATTGCCAAGGCTGTTGTAACCCGATAAAACTATCAACTGTGAATGGTATAAGCAATAATTGATCAATTTGAGTAGAACATTGAAGGAAAAATATCCAGAAATAGAGAGAAAGACGTTAAAAAAATAGTTTTCGAAAACCAAAAGCTCGCTACATGTTGCCCAGGCAGATAAAAAAAATTTCAATATCACTTCGCTGGGGTGAATTACAACAACCTCTGTATTCACTAGATGTTGCTCCTTCAAATAATATATTTCGCACTATAAATTGGGCTTTTCTTGAGAGATTCAATTCCTGCGTATATATCAAGTATTGGCTTGATAGCGTAATTGTTTTTAAGCAACCAATACTTTTCTTCACAGAATTCATTATTAACCGAAAGATGAAAAAATGTTCCAATCGAGTATAAAAATTTGAATAAATCCATTTTTGCATAAATTGATAATAAACAAACGTCTTTTAAGCCAAGTAAAAAACACAGGCATGTTTGTACACTTAATATTAATGCAATACTAGAATTTAAATAATCAGTTGTTTAATGGGTAAAAACCACAAAATTTGATTATTTATAAATAATCTTGCAATTTTTTTATATTAGTATTGATTAAAAGACTTAAATAAAGTCTATTCTCAAAAATATCTTTCTAAATATACGAAGTTTTAAGCTGATGGTAAAAAAAAATACAGTACAATTTTTTAAACATTTTTCGTTTTAGCAAAAAAAAAAAAAAAAAAAAAAAAACACCTACAATTGAAATTAATTCAACTCAAATAATAAATAAAGCATAAGATTTTTTTTATTTAGCTATGACTCTGAAAAATCCCAATATAATGTTTTTAAAAAGATATTTTATGTTTATAAAAATGCAAAAAATAAACAGAAACAGAAAAAACTTACCGCAAAATATATTACTACTAAAATAAATACATGGATAAAATCATCTGCCATTTTTTTTCAGCTTTACATTCTATTGAAGTTTTAAATATCGTTTGGCTTTAGTATTTGTTTTTCTTCTTTTCTCAAAATATTGTACTTCAATTATTATTTAAAAACTAGCTGCCCCGACAGACTTCGTACTGTCTCAAGTTATTGGGCTTTTGTAACCTAATTACGTACGTACGTGTTTCACAGCACTTAGAAAATAAAAAGAATCGTTTAATACATAAATCCTTTCAAGAATAAAATAAACACATTAAGAGCTCTTAATGCCGCATTAATGTATAAAAAAGAATTTTTATTCCTAAGAACAACAACAATAAAATAATTTTCTGACATGATAAAAATTAAAATAAGTCTTGTTACCTTAAAAGTTGGCATGAAATTGTCACGAAATATATTTGTTGCCCCAAAGGAAGTCATTTGGAAACATTTATTATATTTTTGTATATTTGTAAGGAAGTGTATGGAATTCGTACCATTTCCTGAAACCAATGAGTACAATGGCTCTGGTGGCCGAACCAATGGCACTAATTTCACTTTGCCATTTGCGCAACTCAACCCATTTGCTTCATTCTTGTATTCCAATGCCTTACAATGTGGGCAAACTAAGTTCATAGATCCAATAGCAACGCATTGGTAGGAACTGTAGTCAATTGAAACATCATAGCTGAATGCCTCTCGTGAAATATTGAAAGTAGCTTGAACACGACTCATTGCAAGTTATTCTAATATTCTAATCCTTTCAATTTCATTTCGTTCTTCAAGTTGCTGTGCAGTCCAAGTAGATTGAAAATTAGCTTGGTTTGTAGCATTTCTAGTTCTACGGCCCAAATTGCTACGCCCGCGTCTTATAGGTGGCATGGGTCTAAATGTAAATACACTAAACAAATAAAGTTACACTAACAACAGTTACACAACGCTAACCACAGTTGGTTTTCAAGACATGCGAAAATTTAAAAACAGCTTGGGAAATGCCGCGCTCAGAGGAAATAATAGTGACACACACACCCTTCTTTTCTTTTTTTCCCTTCCGTTTTTTCTACAAGTCCTTTTTTTTTCTTTCTATATTTTTTTTCTTTATAACTTTTCTTCCTACAAACCCTTTTTTCCTTTTCTTATTTTTTTTTCTTCTCTGCCTAGACTTTATTTTGAGCAGGAATAGATAAAATATCCATACAGACTAAACACCAAAAAAAAATTAATAAAAAAGAATCGTTTAATATATATTCACGTCCGTTGAGAAGAATGTTTTTAATCAGTATAATCAGCTGCATAAAAGCAAGTATTTTCTTTCTTTTTTAAACTTGCCGTTATCTATGAATGAAAATCAACTGACTTCGCGTATTTCTCTCTAAACAAATCATAATTTATTACTTCCTGCTATCTCACTCAGTTGATGTGGGGGAAGGAAGTGAAGATTTTTGGCGGGAAAGTAAGAAAAGTGTCGTTTTAACTATTTTCCACGCAGTTTTTTAATTTTTTCTCTCCATAAGAACCATCCTTGTGTCTTAACGAAAATATTAAAATAAAAATTAGCCGAATCGGTCGAGCCGTTCTCGAGTTTTGCGCTTAGCAACGCATTTCGAGCTGCATTTTTATTATAATAGATGACTCATAAGTATAAAGAAATGGAACATGTTTTTTTTAAACTAATAATCTTTCCTCATAAAAATTGTAACGTTTAAAAAATTTCGAAATTAGAAAACATATTCCTGACGATGGTTTATATTGTATTCAAGCAGAAAAATTAAATTGAAAGCAATTTAGTAGTATATTTAGCTTGTTGTAATTAGAGATTCAATAACTGAAAATGATTCAAGAATATGAATTGTTATATCTAATAGGATATTCGATTTTTCTATTCTGGCCAATGGTTCTCTCATGAATTTTAATGAAAATTGAAATAAGGCTGTACAAGATTGTAAGTAAATAATTAAAGAAACCCAAAGAAATTGAAGAAGATTTTTCAAACAGGAAATAAATTTTTTTATAAAATTCTATAATATAATTCCCTTATCAGTTTCAATTGAAATTATACGACTAATGTTGGAAATCCATCTTTCTTGCTCAAGAAACATTGATCAGCAATTTTGATGCAAAATACGCATATAAAATCTTATCTATCGAGGGCGTTACTATATACTAATTCTAATTCACATAGGTAAAAAATATAAACAATTTGAAAAAAAAATTAATCAATTTTTTATTCATGAATTAAATTATGAAATACTATTTTAATGAATCTAGAAAAATAGAAAAATAAGTATTCCACTAAAAATGATCTATTTATTGAAAACCTTAACATTTAATGGCATAAAACATAAAGATAGTATTCCTTATAGTTAATTCTTCATGTTTTCATGGAATATTCTATTATAAAGTGTATTTCAGTGATTTGAATCGTTGTATACAATGTAACTGAAATAAATTGCAGTGTTATAGTACTGCAGATAAGTACGTGTATTTATGAACATATTTTATCAGCTTTATTTCAGTTATATCATTGTAATAAGTTACAAGAAATTCATGAAAGGCAAGAGAAAATATTCCGTATGAAAAAGTGATACTAATTAAATTTATATGATATATAAATTGAGCAAAAAATTTGTTTAATATTCAAATACACGAATTTTTTTTATTTGCTTGAAACTAGCAATTAACTTTAACTTGGTCAAAGAGTTTAAATCTTTGGAAGAAATGTAATACAAAATTCTCATTTATTTTATATTTTATGTAACGCTTAGAAGCACAAGTCTTTTTTTTTACTGTTTTCTTACATTTTGATGTATTTAGTTTATTAATTGTTTCTTGTTGACCTAAGAAAACAGCAGATATAATTTAGTTTTAAAAAAAGATTTTTTTCATTTTTATATTAGCATTATTTATAAACATGATTAACCTCTTAGATGGATTAAAGAAAAAAATCTTAAATTCCTAATTTTAAAAAAAAATCCTTCAAAATGGAGTTATTCAGAATATCGCTCGCGAAACAATATTTCTAAATTTTATAAAAATTCTCATTTAAGATTATATTTAAATTATCTAACATTTAAGATAATATTAACAACATTTATAACATTTAAGATAATATTAAATTAATTTATTATTAAATTAATTAATTTTATTAATTGTTTAAATTAATTAAGATAATATTTAAATTATCATTTAAGATAATATTTAAATTAAATTTTATTATTTTTACCTTCTCTCATTAAGAATTAATATTTTATAAGCCTTTAAAGAGACAGTAATTATTTTTTAATTTACATCCAGTTACCATGTTACTACAGAATTAAGTCGTATAAACAGGGATGATTGTGACTTGAAGCTATGCTCATTAAGTGTGTGTGTGTGTGTGTGTGTGTGTGTGTGTGTGTGTGTGTGTGTGTCCA
>JAOUZG010017314.1:8905538-9007829 GCA_026289955.1 Argiope argentata
TGTTTTTTGTGTGTAACGCTGTAAATAAAGCCTCTGTATATAATACGCTACCATTTCATTTGACCCGCCCGTGGTCAAGTCTTTACAATATATTAACATGTTTACATAATGTATTGTTCAATTTGTAAACATGTTTATTTATTTAGTTCAATTTATAAACATGTTTACATTATATAAACAATTAAATTCAATATGTCAACATGTTTACATAATGTAAGGAATTTTAGTTCAATATAAAAGCATTCTTATAGTATTGAAAATATTTCTGAATGAAATTCTACATCGATTATACGGATTCAGATTAATAATTTTTTTCTTTGGCCTAAATGAAAAATTTTTAAAGGTTTAAAAAACTGAAAATCTAGAACGAATTTGTTCGATCATAGTAATTATTCTAAAGATTCTATTGCTATTTTAATGATACATGCAATTTACTTTAATGCATTCAATATAAAATAGTAATAAAAATTTTACGAGAATATCATTATGCATAATGTTTAGATACAACAATAAAAATTTTACAACTCTTTCTCTAATAGGTTTAAAGTACATTTGATGATTATGAAAATGTTTGGAAAAAAGAGGAGGGAGAAAAAACAATTTTGAAATTTGACAGAAACTGGATGATTTTTTTTAAAAATTTTCGCCAACTGCTTTTAAAATCTCCAGTGTTCTTTTAAGGGAGTAAAGGTATTTCAAAATTATTAAATTGTCAAAAATTCAGTACAATAATAAATGTAAATAACTGAAGATATTAAAATATGAAGGCAGTTTTTATTTTATATATTTAATCAAGCAAAAAAATGTATCGGAATATATATATATATATATATATATATATATAGTTTTAACAGGAAATCTGATTTGGAAAAAAGTCGAATTATCTGAATTTAAAAAAAAAACACTTCAATTAATCGAATATCGCTATAATTAGGAAAGAAATAATTTGTGATTTTTTTTTCCTGGTATTAAATAAGAATATTTCATATAGAAGCCTTCTATGACTAGTATCGTGGGCATTAGTAAGCCTCACTGAAGTACAATACACACACACATAAAAAAATAAATCTCTAAATTTTGAATTGTTTCAGGTTTTTCAAAACTAGAAAAACACATTTTTGTCCTTATTATTTGCCTATTTCTTCGTCTGTTTGTGTGCAGTGTAACTAAAAAACGCTCTCAGCTAGACGGCTGAAATTTGGTATACAATCTTTACACCAAATTTGAAGATTTTTTTAAAAATCAAATTTTGAGAGGAAATCTATTTATTCAAATCCATACATAGTATAAAATGAGGTCTCCTTAAAGCGTCTGTATGTTGGAAGCAAAGAATTTGCATAAATCACTATTTCCTTAGCAATTGGCAAGCAATGTATGTCAGTTCCCGATTTTCAGTGTCGACAGGCGTCGTTTGTCTTTCTTCTAGGTGGTGTTGCTTTGAGACAACGCTATCCATCTTTATACCTCGTTTGGCCTTTGGGACTGAGATGTTTTTATTATTATTATTATTTTAACTTATCTATACATGACCATCGCATTCATAGAAACCAAACTCAGGATTTTAGCTCCAAAGTAAAAAGATTTTTAATGATTTCCCAGGAGCAAATAATTTTTCTTTTCATTATTAAATTATTTCTACAAAACGTCAATACATGTTTCGTAAAATATCGACTTGGTTATTTATATTTTTTGCATTTTAATTATATTTATTTGAATATCTTTGAAGTGCAAAACAAAATATTGTTCAATCCTCCTCTCATATTGCCAACTGATGACCAAAACTTCAACTCTGGAAAAATCTAAGGAGTTGTTGAACCCCCCTCCAATTCAGTACGTCTATGTATTCCTTTCGGGATCTATCTAAAAAAAATTTATCAATCAGAAAGTATCTGAAATATGGCGAAATTACAATACTGTGAAATTAAGACGTTTTCGTCTTTAATAATTCTATGATCTTATAAAACTGGTCTCTGTTAGGAAGGGGGGGGGACACCATTGTAACTTTATATTTTATAATCGCATTTTCATACATCTTGTGTCGATGGAAATGATTTCAGGGATCAGGTTTGATGACATAGTCATTAATTAAATCGGTTAATCAATTTGTCTATCTCGAAATTTTTTCCTTATCGAAAAACCGATTTTTCAAAAATGCGATTCAGCAGATATTTTTATATATGCGAGAATCAAATTTCGTTCCGAAATTCGTAATAGCTCTTGAGATACATTTTGTGTGCTATAAATCCTCACCCCTATTTGAAAATTTAAAAAAACGAGCCCTCCACTGGAAAACATACGTTAAGTAAAAAGTCAACTTGTTATTAGCAAAAGAAGACCTTTTCCTCATTTTTACTTATAGGAATTTCAGAAGAGTAAATAATACGACTCATATTTATCTTTAATATGAATAATTTTTTAAAATTTAAATATTGAAGCATTATCAAAATCAATTTATCTTTCAACCTTTTAAGCTATCATAGCCTGAAAAATTAATAGTTTTAAGTTTTAAAACAAATGAAAACATTACTTCACACATTTTTTTAAGTTGATAAATAATGAAATGTGAATACCATCGATTTATTTAAAGGGAATTTTACTTTTAGGCAGAATTATTGTTAATCGAATATGAGATATATTTAGTTTTATGGGTTATATTATTACAAAAAAAATACATATAGGATTTACAATATTTTAATTACATCACTGCTCTAAGCAAATGTTTAATATTTAAAGATTTAGTTGTTATTACAAAAATAAATAAATTTTAAAATTATTGCCAAACTAAAAAGGGAACTTGATTTTCATCCAGTTAGAGAATAATATTTATGATGATAAAATGCTGTCTGGAAACAACATTTTTGAGCTATTCTTTATTGAATTATTCCATTGATTAGTTAAATAATAGGTGCTAAGTTTCCTTATCTACACATTAATTTACTAAACAGTAAGAAATGGAACAGATTCTCTAGGATCTATTTCATTTCCTTCCTACTGGTAAAGAATAAATTAAACATTGCTACAATAAATAAGCCTAGCAAACAGTGCTATTGTAATGTCCACCAAACTCGCGTTTTATTAAGTGTACATCTATAAAGACCAATAAATTTAATATATAGTTTCTCAAAAAGTGGACAACAACTCTTATGAATATTTCAAAAACTGTTATGGTTATGCATACAATTTCTTGGATTCTGGCATTTTAGGATGTCAGCTTTGCCTCCTAGCAAAACTTTTATGCTACAATTTTTTTTTCTCCCATTTATGTTTAAAATATTCATAATTTTTTTAAAAATTTCAGTTATTTATGCATTCAGTTCATGATTTTATGAAATACAATTTTCTTTAAATGAGTATGTTTCAAGAAGTATGTAATAGTTTCCAAGATATCGCTGAAAATTCATAACTCATTTTACATTGAAGTGATAAAGTAGCATCAGAATTCCATAAAATATTATTGAGGGGATTATTTTATGACAAACTGATTCAGCAAATAAAATTGATAAACTTATGAAAATTCCAAGATTGTAGTTAATTAACTAAACTTAATTAATCAATTTGTTTGGTATAAATCTGTGCCCTTGAGTGTTTTCATCGACATCAAATTTGTGATGGTGCAATGATAAATAATAAAAGTTACCGTAGGGTTCCACTTTGTTGTTGTTTTCGACTGTACACAGTAAACAAGAAAGAAAAAAAAAAGAAAACACACACACAAAATGAATGCCTATCAATTTGGTAGAAGCATGAACATGAGACTATACTTAAAGGATTTATCAATTTATCTAAAATTATATCATGCGCTATATTGATAGTAGAACTAGAAATATCAACCAACATTGATAATTTACATCGTATTACAACAAAAGTGCTTTTTTATAATATAATTACACAAGTATTCTGATTAATTTACTACCAAATAGTGACTGGTAAATTTACAAAATGATAGCAAATAAAATTGGAGAAATCAGTCCAGTCATTAAAGATGAAGGCTCAGTCAAAGTTTCATTTCAGTATAGAATACGAGATGAATAGAAGCAGGCGAATGTTGCTGATGCACTTACAAGCCATAAATTTTCATATGAAATAAATAGAGAAAATTCAATACGGTGGACAGTAGCATTGTAGACCCATCGAAATGATACAAATTTTTATGTGAAATAAAAACCAATTAAACCATATCAGTAGTTTTGTTAAGGCAATGGTTATTTCATTTTCAAAAGTCTAAAAGACATTGATTAGTGTGGCAAGCAGAAATAGTGCCATATACAGATGTAAAATTGCAAATAAAATAAAAAGTGATGAATTTGAACCAATGGTTAGGGTTGGGGAACCGATTCTTTGATTTTTCCCTCATTATTTTGAATATATTAGAATGTAGAATAAAAACAAAGTACAAACTAAAAAAAAATGACTCTTTCAATTTTTTATTCTGGGAACATGGAAAGAAAATGTCAAGAACATATATCTACATACAATGGAATATGGCAAGTATGAAATCAAGTTGGAAACATCACGATAATATTTGTAAATGTTCAAAGTAATTTAAAATCCCATTCATAAAATAAAAGTAGAAGGTTGTTTCAAACACTATGCAGAAAGGACTCTAATACATCAGGAGTGGAAATCATGGAATTTCCAAATAATGTTATCAAAAATAAAATAAAATATTTTTTCATATTTTATTAGATTAAAATTTTTCCCAATAAAAATAGTATTAAAAGTAAATAATGTCATCCAGCAAAATATAGTTTTTTTTAAAAAAAAAAAACTTTAAAAGACTTTATATTTAAATAAAATTTTTTGATAATATTTTTAAAAAAATCTAAACAGAAAAAATAAACTTTAAGATACATACATGCTGATGGCCAACATAAACAATACGTATAAAATGATTTACATCTTATTAAGTAATTTATCTAAAATTAAAAGTTTATAGTCTTCATATAAAACACTTATTTCTCACAAAGATTTAAAACACATACATGCAACATTACACACAAATAGACGTACAATACTAAAGCATCAAGGCAACAATAAGGATTTTATATGCAGTGAATACTTCCCAAGAGATGTGGTGCTGATGGAGTGAGGAAATTTGCACAAAATTCAGAATATTTCCATCAAACAAACAAAAGAGAAACATCCATTCTTTTAAAGTACAGCATTTACCATTTCCAGATATCATTTCATAGGACAATTATTAAAGAGACGATTTTGAAGTTTCTTTATTTCTGCGTCTCTTGTATTTCTCACGACGATTCTTCTTGATTGATGATACTTTAGAACTGATCTTCGTACTTTCCTTTTCTTTCCTTACACTAAAAAAGAAAAAGTAATGAGATAACAATCATTTTATGCAAAAAATATATAATTAAAATTAATAAAATCGAACAGCACCTAAACTTTTTTTTTAAGTTGTTTTCCAAAACAATTGTTAAGGTTACTAAATTTTCACTGAAAATTGTTTCTGCAGAGTTTTATAGCATTCCTCAAGTATTATTTTCTTGCATTGCTTAGTTAAATAAACATTTTTTTTACATAATTAGTCTGCTTAAAGAAATTTCATTAACAAAAAATTCAGTTAATTAATATTAAACAATATTTATCATATAATACATAATTGTTACAGATATTTTTAATTGAACTAGGTATTTATACAGGACAAATGGTTTCATTCATAATATTAAAACATAGTATCATACTATACTTATTATGATATTGTATATGAATAGTGGTAAATAATTTTCAGTGTTCAGTAATAACTGAAGCAAAGATCAGAGTCATTTCTAATACTTTATTTTCATTTACTATATAAAATTAGCTGTATTAAGAGCTCAATATTTCAGAAAGACATTAATTTTAAAATTTTGTAAATCATTTTTTTTAAATAGTGTAATTTTTGCCTGATGCTGAGGTAGACAGACATAAAAAATGGGCATTAGAGGCTCAAATCCACAAATTTAGTGAAAAAAAATGATAGAAATTCCTTCAAATGTAAATTATAACAGCATTAAAAATAATGTTTTTTGAATTGAAAATATGATAAAATGAAATAATTTATCTAATAGAAAGACAATATAATTTAATTAAAATAAAAAATTTAGGTTTATATTTTTTCCTAAAAAAATTTATTCTTATAAAAAAGGACTAATCAACAATAATATTTTTCAGTAAAAATAAAATTTATAGATGGTACAACTTCATTAAAATAACGATACTAAAAATTAAAATACCACATTAAAAATAAAGTTATTACAAAGTTTTTAATGATTACTTCAATTGATTAATTGTATAAAATTTGATGAAAAAAAGTTGATTCTGTCTTTCCAAAATAATTTCTTGCAAAAGAATTTGGCTGACAACAACATTGGTGAAACCAAATGAATAAAATACATAAGAGCTTTTCAGATTACTCAGCCTTACAGTGACATCTTATTGCAAATAGTAATTACTATTACAACAAACTTCATTCTAAATGAAATTATGATTAGCAATCTTAAAACTATGTCAATATTGTACTAAACTGCTTATAAAAATACCTTAACGTAAACTTTTAAAACTAAAATAGCCAATAAATATAAACAAAACAGAAATAGCAGCAAGCATTAAAATAACAATGCAATTGAATTGACTATAATAATAGTATATAATAATAATTAATCTTACCTTCAATTATAACAGTAGTTCTACAATAGGATTATAACTCTCAGCATTTAGAGAAATGCAATTTTGCATATAGCTTAAAAAATTCTTTTTCTGCCATTATATGTTTATTTCAAGTAAAAACTATATATTTGAATTTTTTTTAATCTTCTAAATTTATCAATTTAACAGTTGTTCTTTATAGCAATCAATGCATCTTTGAATACATATTTAATGGCATATCTTGAGGAAAAGTCGAGATAACTTAGTCATTTCATTTTTGATAAAACCAAGTAATACAGGAGTATGAAATTTTATGACAAAATCCACATTTCAAGACCCTAAGCCCAATGATTTTATTTAAAATTATTTGAAATGTCTTTTTTCCTTTTAATCATTCAACTCAAACTAATTAATATATACAAAAAATTTAATTTTTTTTTCAGACTCTGAGAATTGCTCAATCTGGTAATTGACCAGAAATTTTCTTTAATTATTTGAAACAAGAACTGTATCAGAAATAGTTACATCATCTAATACAGTTTTTATTTTATTAAAATTATTTTATTATCTTTTCAGTCTCATTTTGTTTGAATGCTTTTCATCTTCAGATGAATAGTTTTCACTAACAGGGTCACTATTACTAATTTCAGGAATTAAATTTTTCCAATCATACATCATAGATAAATCTGGATATTCTGGGCAATGTTCGATTGGCCCTTCTAGAAATCCAACATTACTTCTACATTTTGTGATCTCTTTACGGATGATTGCATTTTTTGATGCACAGTTTTTTTTATGAGCACAGATAGATTTGGAATCCTTATCTGTCTGTAACATCTTTTCATTTGCAAATAAATTCTCTTTCTTCAAAGTATCAGGATTCTTTTCAGAATCTAAGCTTCCCCAATCATACATCATGGATAAATCTGGATAATCAGGACACCGTTCAATTTGATAATTAGACTTGAAACTCTTTTCTATTATTGAGTTTAAAATCTTTTGCGAAATCTTAGCATCTTCCGATGCTAAATTTGTACTACTTGCAGAACATTTGGAAGTTTTTTCATAACTCCCAAAGCTTTTTTTATTTACATGTAAATGCTCCCTCTTTACATTTTTAGAACTATTTACAGATTTTGAACATTTCAAGGGCAAATTTTGATAATCGGAGTATTTTTCACTATTATCATTAGACAAAAATCTACTTTTATCAACTGAATTTAAAATCTTCTGTGAGAAGGCTGCATCTTCTAATGCTAAATTCTCACAATCTGCAGAAGATTTAAATGAGATATTTTTCCCAAAGTGTTTTTTATCTTCATATGATGGCTTTTCCTTCATTCTTTTAGGACTCTTTTCAGAGTTCAAAATTTCCCAATCATGTATCATAGATAAATCAGGATTATCAGGGCATTGCTCAACTTGGAGAAATCTCTCTTTCCCAAACGAGCTTGAAATTCTAGATTCAAAATTTTCATGACTGAGGGAAGATTTAGCCTTATCTTTTTTAACATTTGTTTCATATAAAGAATGATTTAAATCTAAACTATCATTATTTTTATCCAACTCTGAATTTTCCTTGTCATTTGAATAATGTCCAATTTGATTGTTAATTAGATATTTAGTTGATTCTTTAACTTTTCTAAAGCTTTTGATGGAAGTTCTGAAAGATCTTTCATTCAATATATTGACTGCATCATTCAAGACCGAGTCCTTCGTAGAAACAAGGGCATCTTGAGATGTACAAATATCTAATTTTCTAGAAGATAGAGATAATTAAATTAATAACAAGAAAATCTGCAGGTTGTCTTTGATTAGTCTGTCAACAAGCTATTGAAAATGTTAATCCACCATTCTGAGATTATTTGTTATTTTTTTTATTTCTAGTCAAGAAAGGATGAAATGATTTGGAGTCGAAATGAATTTTATAAACAATAAGAAAATTTGTTATCAGGTAATAGAATTCAATATTTAAAACTAAAAGCTTTCCATCATAAATTTCTTGAAACACATGCAACAAAACTCTAATTACAATAGATACCAATATAATATGACTTAAAAGTAATGAACTGTATAAACACAGCTTATAGAAAATTGTACAGCACAGAAAATTTATTTACAACAGTCTCTTGTGTAGATAAATTCCCAATACTTCAAAATTTCCAATAATTTGTACATTAGGGTAAAACAAAAATGGCCTTAATTTTTATTAGCTATTTATTATTTTTTAAAAATTTTAGTTTGGTAATAGTCTGGAAAACCACCTTTCAGGTTCATAAATAAATTTTTAAAACTTGGTTGAAAAATTATAATACTATGAGGTACCACAATAAAACTTGAAATTTGTAAAACAATTTCAAAAAAATAGAAATTTTTAAAATAAATCTAAAAATTTCTCTTTAGTCTGGTAACAGAGGGAGGGAAATAACGTTTAGGTTCTTTTTAAAAATGGTTCCAATAAGACAATATCTCAAAGAGTCGTAAACAGCTTAAAGTTTATTAAAAAAAATTGAAAAACTACAAACTTTGATAAAATATTTTTATGAATTTTTTCCTTTACAAAATGTTACAAAAAATGATTTTAAATACACATACAAGTATTACAACTAGAAATTTTTTTTATTAATTGTACTTTGTAATTAATAAAGTATTTTCTATATTGGATTTCATTTATTTATTTTTTTACTTCTGTATCCTTAATGCTTACAAATGTCACAGCAAAATTTTTTTGTTTCTAATTCATTGCCAGATTGAACTGTTTATTTATTTTTTAAATTAAATTTTGGCATATTCACACATCAGTTAATATTTTCTTTTGAGTCTGAATCACACACATTTTGAGACGATTCGGACACCAGTTTTACAGTTCTTTCCACTCCTTAACATAAGACTTTTCAGGAAAGTCAATAACAGAGTCCCCTATACTATTTGGTTCAGTTTCAGATGTTTTTTGAATAGTCTTTTAGAGAGTCACTAGAAACATGTTTTAACAAGTGAAGTTCAATTATATCATTTCCTGTCAAAGTAATCCTTTGCATCAAAGTTTATCTTTAGGACATTAAACTTCCCAACTTTATCTATACTTTCTTTTAAAACTTATCATAGTAATCTTTGAATTTTACATTCACCACTTGGCAAGGACAAAGCATATTGTATGAAGCTATAAAATCCCCCCCTTTTTTTTTAATAATCTGGTCTATAATGTTCTTGAGATTGTGAAAAAAACAGCGTCAATATGAGATAAGGTTAAAAAGATGTTTGGAACCATAAGTATATGAAGGTTTTAAACTTAATATTAAACCACTAAGGCACCTGGTAGATTTATCTCTTCTTGTCTATTTGATGGATCAGGTTGGTTTACCAGTTTCTGCAAATAATGCTGTTCTTCAGTGCTGTCATTATTGACAGTAATTGGTTTTAATGCTTGTGTTTTGCCCATTCTTTGAAACCAGGCCTGTCCTTATCACCGGACGCAGATACTTTAACGCAATAACTATTCCTCTGGTGATGATTTAGTGTCATGCCAGTGCAACAGTTGAATTGTTTTTATATTTCTATTCATATGAATATGCATATTTGAAGCTTTTTATTTCATTACTGAGGCAAAGAAAAATCTTTAAAAAGTTGTAAACAAGTGGGTTTTTTTAAATGAAACTTTAACATTCTTGTGGCATCACAAAATGCATTCCAATAATTCTTATTTATCTTATCTATACCAAAAAGTAACTTTTCTGTGCTATTATAAATTAAAAATCAAAAGTTGATTGTTTAATTAAAAAATGTATCAAAATTGTCAATTCTATGAAAATTTAATGTTCTTGTGGTACCTCAAAGCCAAGTCCAATATTTTTTATATTTATAATTTATTTTATCTACACCAAAAGACAACTTTTCCACATTATTATAAATTAAAGATTCAACATTTATTAACAGTATTATATCAAAATTTGATGCTTTTGTTAAATATACTATTATCTAATAACTAGTTTATATTATCTAATCAAAAATTATTTTTTAAAAAATTCCATTTTTAAATAGATTTATTATATTAGCAAAATTGTTCTAATTTGAAGAATGAAAAATAAATTAGCTATTAATAATTAGGTACGTAGCAGTAAAAATACAGTAGTTAAATAAGTAATTAAATGTAAGAAAACTAGTAGTAATTATGTTAAAGGTTTAAATAAGAGTATAATACATGATTACATAAATACAATGGCACAAATATACTTTTAAAATGTTAAAATGTGGATTCTAAGTCTAGAAATCATAATAAAAATGCAGTAAAAAAGTATTTGAATATTTATACAATTTGAAAAATTGCAGAAATAAATCTCAGTAATATAATGTGCTTGAAATATATGATTTATACATAAAACCCCTACCTAAATGAAATATAATTTTAATGTTTCAACTTTGAACACATTTATAAAATTTTAGAACATTTAATTCAGAACCACTATATATACATACATATGACTATAATTTCATCATCATATAAATGTTTTTCTTTATTTTCAGTAAAAAAAATAAATATCTCAGCTATTTTTGCTAAAAAAACAACATTATGGTCAATTCATTTGACTACTGGACACAATTTAATGACATACATTTGTTGTGTAATATATTACTTCAAAAATAGGACAAGTTCAGAAGTTTGGATAACATATCTTTACAAAGCTGGTATTGATATAAATGATTCAAGGAGATGAGTTTGTTCATATACTGAAAATTCAATAACTGAATTAATCTACAACACATTTTTTAACTGAATCTATTCTGCTTTATAAAATTAGTCAGTGGGCTAATTTTTAATGATTTCTTTAAAAAAGTTCAATAGTTAAATATCTAAATTATGCAAGTTAAATTTTTCATACCTTGAAAACAATAAAGCACAATTTTAAAAAAAAGGAAAAAGAACTGCATTAGAAATACATTTTTACAATACAAATATAAGAAATAAATTTAACCTTAAAATAAATTTTAGTATGAAACAAACAAAAAAAATTGAGCTGATAAATGACTATAAGGACAGCAAATTTTTTTAGAGATAAACTAAGACAATAAAACAATTCCAAAATTCTAGTCAAGAAGTTAAGTCATAGATCTGATATACTAATAGAGGGAATGCACTCTTACTTTGGTGTACAACAAAATAAATCCACGTGCTTTAGGGATAGAATTTTAATTCATTGTAATTGCATTATCCATTCACCTTTATTTTTCATTGAGAGACCTTTTCTCGCTTTTAATTCTTCAATTTTAAAGCTTATTTAAGGTTACTTATTACTGCACAATTGGATGCAAAGAAAGAGCTTCTATGGATAGTCCTGTCATTTTACAGGTATATACAATAAACATATTCTATTTATTTCATTTTAATTCAATTTAAAATTTTAAAACTTTGATCATTGGGTAATATTAGTGTTATAACTGAATATTGTTTCATAGTTTGATTTATTTATTGTATTTAATTTATTTAACTTTTTACTAAGCTTCATTTAAACTGATGGAAGAACATTATATTTTGCTCTTGCTTTATTTGAAAGTCGAAAATGTCGAATGAGCTTGGCATCTTTTTTTCTCGCCAATACATGACTATATATAAGCATTATTGACCAATTAATAATTATATAATGCAAATAAATTTATTTAATGATTTTAATGCAAATAAATTTCCTTATTATTTATAATATGCTGTTTCTTTTTTACCATAAATATTCAAAATGTATTATATTGTAAACTATATTAAATACTCATTGTGAATGAAATAATGAAATCAAAATGTATATTTTATTGAATATGTTATATAGTAAAATTTCATCAATGCGGTAGTATTAATTGCATGTTTTTATAAATTTTAATTAAGATATAAAAAGAAACTAGCATATATCCTAAAGATAAGAAACTATCAAAGAAAAAATGCTATCTTTACAGATAAAACTATTGTCTAAATGTCAACATTTATTAATCAATTGTGGTATGCACCTACTCTAAAATCACCACTTTTGTAAATATTTTAAATTTCTTTTTATTATTTTGTATTAAATTAACACATTTATGAGAGGAATATCAATGAGGGGAAGGCACAAGGTTAAAAATTGAGTTCGAGAAGTGATTTTGTATAATGGTAGTATACATTTAGAATACTCATAAAAATATAAAGACTCAGTAGCCAATTATGAAAATTTCAATAAAACATTTATTTATATATGACTGTGAACGAATGCTGGACCAGAATAGTGGTTAGAGCAATGGCAAAGCATTTATGAGACAGAGAGTTTGGTTCTCGGCTAAGTTCTTTTTGTTTTCTCTCTAAAATATTTCAATATAATTTAACCGTTATAATTAATATATTTTTCTTTTTTTCCATGCAAAAATAAATATTTATTCTCCTAATTCTACGAATGAAATTTAATTTTTAGAAATTTTTTTTTTTATGTGAATGCCTTTGTTTAAATATACAGAAAAAAAAAGAGAAAATCTTAGGTCATTTTCACATAATCTGTTTTTATAAAAGTTTTTATCTGTTTGAAATAATGATAGAAGTATTTGAATATGTAATGTAAAATTGAAGATGTTTTTAGGTAAATAAAAATAATAAATACAATGTTTACTTTAGAATAAAAATGATTACTTTTAATTAATGCATAAAAAAAACACTATGATTTAAGTCAACAAACTCAGCTTTGATGTTTTAGAAACGAAAAATTATTTTCAAAACAGATTGCTTGTTTTCACTTAGTAGAATAATTTTAACACAAGAAAAAAAAACTTTAGGAAATGAAAAGGCTGTATGACAGATTTTGAATTTGCCAAGATTTGGGATATATGTCACCAAAAAAAGATATTTTTACTTTCAAATTATCCCTAAACCATGTGGCTCATGTTGCATACACTTGTTTCAATAAAATACATAAGATTCCCTCTATTTATATATCAGCTGTATGAATTAAATCCCCATTTAGAGATTATACTTAATTTAATTATTATAAAACTCAAGATTTAATGGCCATTGTTAAATCATAATTTTCATACTTTTTCCAGCTTCAAATTGGATTATTTTAATACAAAACAGGTCTTGCTTTCTTTTCAAAAAATTAAATATTTTTCAGTTGTATATATCAAATTTATGCATTTGATGAAGTAGAGTTTCCAATTTAGAGAATATTACTGAACTAAGATTTTACTAATAATAATCAAATGTAAGTTTATCAATAATAATAAATGCAAAAACATTCAATATTTAAAAAAATTTAAAATTAGAATGCAGAATTTAAATGTTTTTTCCAACTGACAACTTAATAAGGTCATGAACTTTCTCCTATTTATAAATGAAAGTCGAATACATTTTATGAAACACACATTTTGTAAAGTAACATGCTGAATGCAGAAATAAATAGAATATGAATTTGTATTCATTTACAATATTCAAATTACTTGGAAATTGCAATATTATACAGAGGGTCGGATATTTTCCGATACTTTACAAAACATACAAATTAAAACAATTCAACCCCCCCCCCAAAAAAAAAACACTTGAGCAATGAATTTATGTTATACAGTAATCAACAATTTACCATAGGGAATAAAAAGACGAAAATTTAGGCTTTTTGTTAGAGCAATGAAAAGATAAGATTACAGTTAAAAATTCAAATTTAATACATTCTTAAGTCAGCAGATCTCTTAAAAATTACAACATAGATATCAAATATTATATTGAATAAAATCATTATGGCCAAACTAGCTCCTATTTTTGGAATTTTCCTTTTTTGTAATACAAATGCAGAATTTTTTCAGTTATTTCCTTCCATATTGTACCTATCATACAAATATGCTTTTATTGATTCAAGTTACGGGGAAAAATTTTGGGAAAACTAAGGGCAAGCAAATACGCATGTTTAAATTCATGTTAATTTCATGGGTTTGTTAAATTCATGGGATGTCAAAAACGTCCTTCCTTGAAACCCTTCAATCTAAAAATTAACATCAAATTTAAAAAAATTTCTTTTTTGAAAGCTATATTTTAAAATTCATGCACCTAATTTTTAACATTTCTAAGTAGATATATTTATAATCAAAGGAGTAGACACATCAGGTAGGCAGTCAAACATCTACAGTTCTAGTGACAAAACTTTATTCAGTTCTTAGTTTTAATTAAATTCACATAATAAATACACTTCTAACTTGTGTTTGTCTATACTTGATATAATTAATAATCTATTAAGTTGATCTATCTAGCTTTCATACAGCTTGCCCCCCCCCCTCTGATGTAGGAAGTCTAATAAAAGAAATATCCCAAATGTTGACTTCTTTTCCTTTTTAATAACTGCAGTACTTGCAGTTTATTTTGCAAGTGAAAAGGGGAGGATAAAACCTCAAACAGAAAAATGTTTCATTCCACCACTGATTATTCAATTCCTTCAACCCGACAAAAAATGGCCAAAATAAATCTTTACATATAATAAAATCTATTATTATTATCTTTTAGTATGATAAATATTGTCTAGTATCATTTAAGAAGAAAACTAATAATAAATTTAGTGTTGAAAAAAATTCAGTTTAACCCATTGACTGCCAGCTACGAGATATCTCGTAGTGGGTGCTGCAATTTTAGATTAATTACAAGTGGCCATTTTAGTTAAAAATATTTTTAAAAGGTGAATGAAAAATTTATATGGAGTAAAAAAAAATGTAATAATTTTCAATTTTTATTATAAAAATTATAACTTGGACAATTAGATTATAATAATTATATTTATATATATAAATGTATTACATATATTTAAAAATATTTTTTATTATTGTTGCTGAATACGATCAACTCTAAAATAAGGATCAATGCAAAGTGCTGGCTTCTCAGGGCACTGTGGGCAAAAATAACTAGTCTCCTTACATTTTTTTCCTTTTATATATATATATATATATATATATATATATATATATATATATATATATATAAAAGTTTATATAAGTTACTAATACAATATTGTAATGGCATTTACAGCAATTTTTATTAAAAAAAGAACACTACGAGAAAACTTGTAAGTGGCAACCAGTGCAAGAATTTTTATCAGCGACGCCAGCTACAAATTATCTTGTAGTGTTTTTTTCCAATAAAAATTACAGTAAATGCTATTACAATATTATATCAGTAACTTAATTTAATTATATTTTGTAAACTTTTACGTATTTTTCAAAATAAAACCTTCGCACCTAGGACAAGATGCTCTAAATATGTCTGGCAGTCAATGGGTTAATGGCTTCCCTTAGCAAAATGACAAGCATTTCTGCCTAAAAATGTAAAGCACATTCCTTTCAACAATGTATGTTAAATTCATTGTTCATTGCTGAGAGGAATACCCTCAGTGTTTGTTCCAGAGCCTTCTCTACCCTTTTCCCGGGAATTGTAAGAAGCCAGCAGTCTCAAGCCAAAGTCAGTCGTGAAATGAATCATGATTAGGGAAAGAGTCAAAGGCAAAAAGATAGATGAGACAAATAAAAAGGAAATATTGTGCAGAGCTCAAGCGACAGCCAAATTGAGATGGGCCAAGGTCTGGTATTTATTGTTGAAGCAGCATAAAGTCATCTTTGGAGTAGCCAGTCATGTAGTAGCAATTTGGTAGTTGGATACAGCTAAACCAAGGAGTCGGAAGAATTATAAGCATTTGGATAGACAAAAGAGGAACTACAAAGATTCCCTTCTTCTGCTGAATTTTGTCTGGCAGACTTTGTATGCTGTGGTATTGTTATTACTAGAGATTACTACTTGTGGTCTACTGCTAAAGGCAGTGCGTTGCTGTGCATTACTTGTGCTAATCTCGACTGTATATTTGTTGTCCTTGTATTAATGTCTTAATATAAATAAATGCAATTATTGTTTACTACTAAACATCTGTTTTCTTCATCGACCAACCAATCACAGAAAGAACTGTGGAATTTTCATAATAATATCATTGACAGTTTTCTCTCAGCAATGAACAATACATATTAGGAAATTCTGAAATAATTTTCTATCATGAAATAAAAACTTTTGAATATATTTTTTTAGAGAGCAACAATTAAAGAAACAGTATTACAGGACATTTTGAAAAGTAATAAAAATTATCTAAGAAATAAAACTTTTGGAATATTAAAAAAAAATCGTAATACAGATAAACTGAACCATTTTAATTAAATTTAACAATCAAATGATAATTTTGTAACAAGAAACTTTCTATTTTTGCCCCCCATTAGCAAGCCACAATTTACTCAATATAATGATCCCAGGAAGTTGGTTTTAGAGAGAGTTTTTGTAAATGAAATTTACTGCAAATTTTTAAGTAAATTTTGGAATAAAATTTCAAACATTATATTGATGGGGAAAAGCTAATAAATCAAATTATTGAAAAATCTGGTTTTTATAATTTAATGAAACTTTCATAATGGAATAACTTTGAAAAATCAATCATATTATCAATCTGAATAAAAATGTCCCCTTGAAGCAGTTTTGTAGGGATTTGATTTTTCTAAGTAGCACTTAACCAAAATTAAATAGCTGTGGAATAAAGTTTTGATTGGTAAACCAACTTCTTTCATAGTAAACATTTATTTTCAGCTAATCTTCATTTACTTTCTATTTTATTTTTCTAAACACAAAGAAAAAATATTTTAAAGAACTCCATATAATAATGGAAAATTTAAATAAATTTAAATGAAAAATGGGAGATGGATAAGTCAGTTTTCTGCATTTAACACGAGATTCCTTACAAAAATAATTCATAATCTTTTTTTCCTTACTCTAGATTTATGAAATGGATAGATTTCATACCGTTGGTTTAAACTTGGCCTCTCAAGAGAGCTGCTTTCATCTTCACTACTTGAAGTGGAATTTGGATAGCGATTCTGTGAAACCTCGGAGGAAGGATTTTCTGCAGCATGCATCTTAATGTGAAATTGTAACAATGACTGTGCACGATAACTTTTTTCACATATAGGACAACTGAACATAGACTCTCCAACCTCCCTTTCTTTCTTTGGGCAATTTTCAAGAACTTTTTCTACAACACTTTCATGTACTTGACCATCATCATCCTATAAATACAAAAGATATAATAAATATTTTTTGTCAAATTTTTCAGCAAATGCAGCTATTATAAAGCAATTTCATATTATAAAAAGTCTGTTCTATAGTTAGATTTCATGAAACATTTACCGATATTTTCTCAATTTATATTTTTGTTTAACTATACATAGTGTACAATTTTTTTTAAAACTATATATGTGATTAAGCTAAACCCCCTCAACTTTAACCCATTTACTATCATTTCTGAGATATCTTGTAGGAAACTGCAATAAAATTAAATGTTTATAAATTTTGCTGCCAATCAAATGGTTTTCTTTCTACCAAAACGATTAAAAAATGTAAGCAGATTTTCCCCATATAGCATTTAAATAAGGCATTTTTTTTAAGTGAAACTATTTCCAATGCAGTAATTTAAATAATTTCTGAATCAGCTAGTACTAATAATTAATAAATTAAATTTATTTTTCATTTGCCTAGTGGCTTTTTTACTCATTTGTGTGAATATGAAAATAAAATGCATAAATGTTATTGGAGCTGTTAACTACAAAATATTGAAACCTATACAGAATTATTTGACAAGTAGTTAAGAATTATTTGTCTCATAATATCTATTGAATTGACACACAAACAGTTCCCAAGAATTAGTAAATATTTTTGATTTAATATGCATTGCATCTTGGATACAAATGCAGTTTTCAACAAGAATAAAAGAGAAATTAATTCATCTCGATTTTCCCGATTAAGAATTCTTCCCCTTTTCATACATTGCAGCCATTCAAAAATATCAATTGAAAACATATGAGCACCTGAAATAAATCTGACCTTACTTCATAGTAAAAAATAAACTTTAAAATTTTTCCTACATTTGTTGTATTAATTGCCCAAGTGCTTTTAAATCATGCAAAATGCAGTAGGAATTAATAGTTACAGATTTTATGAAATGCTACACTTAATGAATAAAAGAAAAATTATACAGATTATTCATTAATATCTTTTTAATCACAAAAACAAATTCCTATTTCGAAGTACAGTTCTAACCATAATAACCTTATATGCAAATAATAATAATAATATTTGATTTAATAAAAGCAGGCTGTGTGTTTTTTAAAATTCAGAATGTTGACTAAGGTTGTTAGCTGACATTCTTGATGTAAAGACTTTATTCTGTCAAAGATCTTACATGAACAAGGGCCTAGAAGTAGTTTAATTGATTAGATTAAAATGTCTTCTTACTGATATAGTACAGCTATAGTTTAAAAAGAAAAGTATTGGCATTTACACTTATTTATAAGCTTTTATTTAATTGACAATCTAGATTATACCATTGCAAAGTACAAATGTACATCGCACATTTAATTTGCCAATACTTTCCATTTTGTTTTGTGATAATATTTGAAGATTATAAATGCCCACAATTACCAAAATATTTGATCAGGCAGATTCTCATTATCAGTTTTCAAATTCAGAATCAATTTTTAAAAAAATGTACATAAAATAAACATTTTGTCACAATTTTTAACATTATAAAATTAAAACTTAATTTTCAAAACCTTCAATTACATGCATTTGACAATGTTAAAATTATTATTTTAACAAATGCTTTCTTTTGAAATTAATCGAAAAGTAGAATTTTCACTTCCACTTTTATTTTGTTGTATATATACTTTTTAAATTGCACAAGTGTAATTCTTCTTTTCATGTTTTACACTCTTAATAAAAAAAAATTAAGTGAATTTCTAAAAATATATGCATACCAAATTAATGTTTCACATCCTAAAATGTCAATCTGAATAACTAAGGTGATTGGTAAAGAATGCTAGTAAAATGAATAAATACATACAAAAAAATTATCACATAAAAGATACTAGACTTTAGAATGAAAAATTACTATTTTGAAAATGCCAGAATCTATGTTACAAAGAATCGCCGCACTCATATTATATATATCTTACAAGAAATTTTTTTTAACTCCACCCTCAAAATCAGTATGTGCTCGAATTTTAAACCTAACAAAAAGTTTTGAAATTTCATTTGTTGAAAGACAAAACGGGGAGGGAAAAAAAAAAGGATCTAAAAATGTATCAAAATATATTCAAATAATTATTTGGGCATTTATAGGTAAGAAGGACATTTTTAATTAAACTGCGAAAGATTATAATTGCATATATGTTAAAAAGGACATTCTAAAATATAGGTAAGAAACAACTTTTTTAAAAAATAAGTAAACAAAAACTAGGTGCTGTTCAACCTACCTCTTCCAAAGTTACTTCTTGGTAAGTTTTACTTTTCACTCCTAAAACAATGACTTCATCTTCTGATTCAGATTTCTCCATCAAAGAGTTTGGCGATTCGGCAGTGTTTTCACGTTCATCCGAATCGGATGACAAATGCAAATACACATAGTTAGGACATTTTTCAGCATCCGAAAGCAAAAGCATGTATCTCTCATCAAATGGATTGCGAGGACTATTCGAGCTATCTGTACTTTCACTAGAGAAATCCATTTTTAATAATTTTGCATTTTTTTTGGTCAACTTACTAGAATTATTTGCAAGAGAACAAGAGGGATTTTGTAGATTAACAGGCTTCTGAAGTTCTTTGTTTTGGTCTTTTCTTTGACTTGCAATGACTGAGGATCGAGTATTATTAAAGGGCTGACTTCCTTTCACGGGTGAATTCTGAATACTCACAGATCCATTTCGAAGTTGATTATTTTTCTCTTTGGTTAAAGATGCATGCAATTTCCTCTTGGCTGAATGACTGAAATCTTGGAGCATACGAGACAAGTCTTGCCAATCCTTTTCAGAGATAATGTTTTTAGAAGTGGTGATGGCTCGTTTTTCATTGGCATGGTTTCCTTTTTTAGTGTCAAAAGCTTTAAAAAGCAAGGACTGAAATTTTAGATTAATCTGGATTTCAAGAGGATCAATACTAAGAGTCTTTGTTTTTGTCTGAGAAGAAGACTGCAGATTTTTCAATAAATTATTCCCACCAGAACTCTGAAAGATAAAATATTTTATCAAGTAAACCATACAATGCATTAAAAAAGATATATATCCAAATTTCATTTTAGAAAGATCCATAACAACGAATTAAATACTTTGTAATAGCAATATTATATATAAGGATGGTCTTAAAAAATTATGAGTATTAAAATTGAAATTTTAATTACAATTGCAGATCACCAAGCCTCTTGAAACTATGAGAGATTTATCACAACCTCACACTCAGTAAACAATTGAGTCACCAAAATAGTTTCAAAAGATTTTGTTGTGTAAAAAACTTTTCTCGTTTTGGAATACTTTGATTTTTGTGAATACATCAGTAGAAGAATAGAATCCTTTCAAATTTGTTTTTTGTTCAAAACTGAAAACCTATTACATTTTGTAAGATGATATTTTATTCGTCGCACACGAATTCAGAAATTTGTACCATATTTCTACAAAAAATGCTTCTGAATAAAAATAAATTATCATTAACTACGAATCATTTTCTGTATGTTTTTTCTATTAATTAGCTCATTAACAAGACATTCCTTTTTAAAATATATTTATGATTATAAATTGCAAACTAAATATTCAAACATAATTTTTCATAGATGAATGAATAATTTTCCTTTGCTTCCAAAATTTATTAATAAAATATTTCACTTAACCTCATGGACAAAATCTCAGGCTACTTTGCATTTTAAATAATAATTTATTAAAATATTTAACTTAGCATAACACATAGCATTTAGAATTGAAGGATATCTACTAACAAAATTAGCAAAAGTAAAATCAAACAATTTAGGTAGTTTGTTAAAATTCATTATTAAACTTATTTTAAATTTCAAAAGCATTATCATAAGAAAACTGAACATGTTTTTGTAATAAATTTATATAAAAAACCAAGAATCAATATTACGTTTTTATAAATTTCTACTTTTAAATCATATTAAAAGCTCAATTTTCAGAAAATACCTAGTATTGTTATCCTTTAGCATCAAAAACATGGAATCATATAATAAGAATTGCATTCAATTAAAATGCACTAACATGTTTCTTTTGTTATATTTTATCAGTTACAAAATAACTGCTTTTCAGACATGATCATCATTCAAACATTTTCTACTAATTTTAAGTCAGATTTCAAATTTCTACAATATTTGAAATGATAAAAATGTTACAGTTCTTTAATTTCTACTTTATTAAGTAACTACAACATCCTATAAAGATTTAATACATACCTGCAATATAATTTTTAACACACATTCAACATGACATTTTCTGATAACCAAAAACTAATATTTTTTTTTAATCTGACTTCCAGTAGTACAATTTTCAACAACATAAGTTCATAATTTTAAGCCAATTTTAAAGTGAAGATATTATAAAATGTTTTGCTATGTAAATAAGTGTTTATAAGCCTAGATGACAATAAAAAGTCTCAAAATAAGAAATTATCAAAAATAAATTTTAAAATGTTAAATCTAAGGAATAAAGCTCTCGTCTCAATTGACTATTCCTTTTATTGTGTTTATCCCCTCAATACACAACTTAAAAATACATATATGTGAAGGAAAAGTATATTAATATTAGTAATAAATAAAAAGCCTTTAAGGTTTTAGTGTTGCAATATATATATACATACAAACAAATATCATTGGATTTCACTGCTTATTTTTTATCCCCTTTCTGCCTATGTATTTTACGTTCTCTATTAGCTTTGCAACTTATAAATTGAAAATCGCAAACTCGAAATCGATAACAATCACTTTTGATCAAGGAATAAATATGTTCTTTTTAAATTATATGACAATCTTTCATAAGTTTTTGTAACAAATAAGCAAATGTCTTTATTAAATTATTTTGCATTCCTGATATCCTAATCACCATATTGCACTATTACAAAATAAATATGAAAAATTAGTTTAGATGGATAATTCTTTTATCCATTTTCACTTTGTTAAAAAATTTTGGTATTAGAGAATATAAAAGGAAACATTCATTGGCAATTATGTTATATTAAGCAAAGAAATTATATCAATGTAAAACAAAATCTACAAGAGAGGCAAAAATGGCTTAAGTAATCCTTAAAAATCTATTCAGTTTAGATGACTTTCTACAATGCTATTTGATTTAGATTTTGCCATATATTATCAATTCCTTATGTTAAATAAAACCTTAATGCATTTTTTATTATTAATTTCAATTAATAATACAAACTAATAAGAAGAAGGACAAGTAAGGAAAATTAAATATGGGGTGAGATTTAATACAATGATAATTCATCAAGATATTAAGTATAATAGCTTTCTAATTTCAAGGAAAGGGCCTTCAAATTTTCAGTACAGTTTATATATCAATAGCATGTTACCATTCCAAAAATGGTGTAGCATTTATAGAAAGTCAATGGAGTCCTGGGCTAGTGCTTTTTGCTTTATTTCAAATTAATTTAACAATTATCAAAAAATGAATAATTAAAGTATATATGTTTTAACATATATATTTTTATTTTTTAATGTAAAAATAAATATTTATTCTCCTAACTCTCTAATTATAATTCAATTTTTAGAAGCGAAATAATTAAAAATAAGAATGTAATTCCTAAATATTCAAAATTACTTAAATTAACAATAAATGGTTTCCTACTAATATGATAACCATTATTGTATGGAAAAATAAAAGTATATAATATTTGATTTATAATTTTTTTAAGTAAATATATAAACTTGTTTTTCTTTAAACAATTTATTTAATTAAAATTACAGATAATTTTTTATATATCTTATCAATCAAAAATAGTTGTTCTCCCAATAAATCTATCAAAAATAAATGTTCATTCATTTGATAAATTATAAATATATTTAAGTAAGAAAAATATTTACAGCTTAAATGATGATAAATATTAATTATAATTATTAACATAAAAATATTTCATTTATTTTGCATTTCATAAAAGTCCAAAAATATTGGAAACAAGATAAATATATTTTGACATCTTGCACAACTGATAAATAATGATTATCCAGAAGAGAAATCTTAAAAGAAACCGGTTGGTAAAAATTTCATTTACCTTCAAAAATTATTCCTCAAATTTCAGAATATTGGACAGCATAAGAAGCATACTATATCATGTCATTAAAAATTTTAAACCATTTGCCTGTGAATTCTATAATTTAACTGCTTTCTACTTTTCATTTGATTTAGTAGTATTCAGAATATTTGATGATTTTTTATTAATTTCTGCTTCTGCATTGAATTTTAACTAATAATTTGTCATTATTAAAATCTAAGAATTTAAAATAAAAACAATTATTTAAATTATTTTTATTATTATTCTTTCAAAAACTGGCTTGAATTTAAATATTAAGTGAAAAAACATTTATTTTTCTATGCAAAAAAAGTATTGTTAAATGAAATCATCTTTAAATTGCCAATTAATTTAAGCAATTTTCAATATTTAAAAACCACAGTTACAATTTTAATCATTTTTCTTCCAAAATAAGAAGAAATATCCGTTTTGCATAAAAATTGAGAAATATAATTAAAGCAGTTTCTAAATTGTTCAATTAATTTAAAATAATTTAGAAAGAGAAATAAAGCCTTATCCCAGGAGTTGAGCACTGATCTCATAAATGCTATATTAGTAAGCATTTAAAAGACTACTGTTGCAGCAATCAGCAATGGCAAAACATTAATATACAAGCTATACTCAAGATTGGAAAGTCATTTTCTTGAAAATAGCTAGCAATTGTGCTTTAAAATTTAATGAATGAACACCTTAAAAGCTTAATACCATTATAATAAATCTCAACTCAAACTCAGTTTCCCAACACATGCCCACCATTTAAAGCACATTTTATTAAATATGAATAAATTAATCAAATACTTGCCTGTTTTTCCTGTTTATTATTTAGTAATCCAGATATTCTGGATTTAGCAGAATCAATGAAGTTCTGAAGTACTTTAGTTGAGTCCTGGGAATTTGTGAGACTAGGAAAAGCAGTTTTTACAGATGAGGTATCACCTGCACAATTTGCTTCTTTGTATTTAGGGTTGAAAAGCAGTGCAACATCTTGTCTTTTATCTTCTGAAATGTTCTGCAACTCTGACACAAAGCCATTGAGAAGTGTTTGTAATTTTCCAGTTATGTTTGAACGTAGTGACTTAGTTGAGGAAGGTTTTTCTGGCTCCTTTAAACTCTGAAATATAGTTCAATTTAAATTTACATATAAGTACTCATAAACACAAATAATAAAAGTATTTCAATAAAATTAAAATGTAAAAAAGAGTTTGAAATTAAGTCGAAATAAATATTATCTAAACAGCAAAATATTTTTATAGAATCGATAGCAAACAAAAAAAAAAATTGGCTTTAATAGGAAACAAAGATTTTTGTTTAAATTTATGTACCCTTAAGAATATTTTATTCAATGTCAATGATGTTTGTGTGGAAGGGTGCATGAAAGCACCTAAGCTGAACGTCCTTTAATCTTTCACTCGATTGAAATGATGGATATGTGCCAAACATTTATATTGAGCTAGTTAGGTTTTTACTGATTGACTAAGTTGAATTACAATTATAAATTAAGGACAATCAATTGCAATATTTTATCCATACAATTGTCAGAAAATATACAAATAAAACTGAATTATCTTCTGTAAAGCTGAAAAAAAATATCACCTTAATATTTTCAAATTATTTTAATAGAAAAAGAAATTATTGTAGGTATGAATTATATAAATTTCCCAAGATTTATTTGTTGCATGCATGTTTCAAATCTCCAAAATAAAGGGACCAATTTTAACAAAATTTGACTTATAATTCAAGATTAAAAGAACACTACCTACTTTCTAAGATGGTAAGGTTAATTAACAATTCAATTAGCATAATTTTGATTAATTTCTATTTTTTGACAGCAAATTTTGAGCAAAGAAATCTTACAAGAAATATTTCAATACCTTTTCAAAATTGAAATGTATCAATTTTATCACTTACATTTTTGCACGATATATTTTTAATTAATTTTAAATTTAAAAGGTATTAAAATTAATATTGATTTTTACACTATAACTTATGTTTTATTTTTTTAAAATCTTTTCTACAAGTTTCCATTTGTAATAAAGCAGTTATTTAACAATGCCTAAAAACAGACAAATTGATCATTCATATGAGGGCAAGAAGAGTAAACTTAAGAAATGAAGCAGATATACATAAAAAATAGCTGCTTCAGTTTATGAGAATCAATTTATATTTTGTTTTTATATTACAGAAACTTTAAGATAAATTTTATCTGGATAACTTACACCATCATAAGATTAAAATGTCCATTTCGTTTATTTGATACCAATTTCATTTCGAACAATTTTTCTTCCAACAGGTATTAATTCTTCAAAAAATTTAAAACAAAGAGATTTATAATGACTTCTTTGCTTGCTAATGTTAAGTCTTTGAATCATTCTACAACTATTTTTTTCTAATTATATATATATATGATCATTTTAATACTATTGGGGGGGGGTTCTATAATCATAGGAAAAGCCGATATTTCAACAACAAAAAATGTAAATTTCATTTAACAAACCCTTTTTTTAAGGGAAGGCATTTAATCAGTACAAATCACATATCATTATTTTCAATTAACTAAAACAAGATATTTAGTACAAAAATTTAGTATATTATATATATATATATATATATATATATATATATATATATATATATATGGTGTAAAAATCTTTCTTGAACAATATTTTCATATGTTACAAAGGGGAGGAAAAATATATTTTATACACATACTTTTTTAAAATTTCAAAAAAGAAATTGCTCCAAGTTGCATATTTCCACCCTTCAAAGGATATTTGTACCAAATTTAAAAGCTCAAAATCAAATAATTTGATCTAAGGAAGTCCAATAAATAATCAAATATATATAATATCATTTATTAGTAGAGACAGCAAAATCTTTACACATTAAATTTTTTTAAAGCTTTGATGCTCTTGACAAAAATTGATCAAGTTACAAAGCTTAGTTTCATTAGTTTAGTTCAATCTATGGCTACCTAAAGGGAAGAGCTATCTGTTTATTAGCAAATCAACGAGCCAAGCAGTTACATTATCTAAAACAAAAATATTCCACATTTCATAACTTTTGGTTTGTTTGAATGTTTTAATAGTAAAAATTTTGTTTAAAATGAATATCAAGACCATTTTACTTGCAAAAGAGAGAGAGAGAGAGAGAATTATATAAAAATTTAAGTCTGCTTAAGTTTTCAGGGGCTTATTCATTCATTTAAACATTATAAATAATTAAGGTTTTAATATTTACTTAATATTTAAGGTAAATCATTTACGAGTACCCCTCTCCCTGAATTGTGTGAATACACTTATTTTTAATGTTTTAGAAATAAAGTAAAGAGCCTCACTTCGAATTAACATATCACATTATTTTAATATATGTGCAGAAAATTTTAATTTTTTTTATTTACAATTAATTTATTCTAAATTTATTGAATTCACCCAAATGGGTAGCAGAAAAGCAAACAAAGTTTAAAAGTTAGGAAATGAATATTTAACAAATTTCTCATCTTTCAATCTAATATGTTAAGTAAATGGAAGCAGCAAAAAACATTTTGGACTATAACATTTTATATCCACTGTTAAAATAGTAAAATGAAGTAGTAATATTTTCGCACATGCAATAAAAATAATTAAGCATTTGGAGAGTATGCTTCTATTCTGAATGATACCTGATCATGTCTCGCTGGTCTTTTTCGCTTCATGGAATACTAAAACTTCCTAATGTGTATTGTAGCATTCATATCACTATGCAGTTACCATCAAACTTCTATCATTCTTGTCAAACTCTGTAAAATTAAACAGAAATATTGCAAATTGGTATTTATGATGTTTATAATTACAAAACAGATTTTTAAAAGCTGATCAATAGAATTTATAAAAGGTACATAAGGAGTTGCTAATTACTTAGCTTGCTCTTTGATATTTTGAACTAGAAAGAACCAAGAATCTCAAATGCAAACATTAAAAGCCTGAAAAATTGAGGCTATTTGAGGAACTATTTTTTGGAGTAATAGAAAATAAAAATCACTGTTTTTTTTTAAATACCAATAATTAAGAAAAATATATTGTAAAAATTTAAATTTATGGAAGCCATAGTTATTAAAATATCTTTCCTCATCTTTTTTTAATAGCAGACAATTTAAGAAACTGGGCTAAAATAAGAAAGCATCGCATAATTCAAATTATAACTCAAATTTGGAATAAACGTTTTATTTGTAACTATGTGTACAAGTAGACATAAATTCTTAAAAATAATAATTTCATAATTACAGGAAAGACAATTAAGATTATTTAAATAGCTGAATCAAAGACTTAGTCTATAAATATGTAATCCACAATTTTCTTATCATCATTTAGGTAAATTTAATGTGAAGTAAAATAATATTAAACCTGCTGTTAAAAATATGTTAATTTAAATGTCTAGTATGTTAAAGTATATGATGTGACATTATAAATGCAGCATATAAAATAAAAAAAATCATGCAAAAAAACCCACAGGTATATTGCTGAATTTATAGAAAAATTTGTTCAAAAATTATATTTTAAGTAACAAGTGTTCTTTCTAAAAGTAATTGTTTAAATTTGAACTAAAATTTATAATTTATGTTAGTTAAAATTTTAATGCCTTTCCTCAACAAAATTACATATTATGCTAATACATATCATTTTTATACCACTTGAAATACTTTCAAACTCTGCTTTTCAGAAATATCAATTTCCATATCCCCCCCCTCATTATTTAAAATATTTTTTCAATATATAAAAATATTTTCAAATTTTTATTGTTTTGAAGCGTAAGTACATGTTATGCTGCTACAATCAAGAATTTAAAAATAATAATAAAATTATAAACAAATGAATTAGCACATTATTTATAAAGTTGCAAAAAAGCATTTAGACTGATGATATTTAAAATATGTATGCATACATTATAAGTATAATTTAACAAAAAAAAGAAAAAGCAGATTCTATAAATTTTCATTCTGAAACTTTTATTGCATTCTCCCCAAAAGATAGGATTACACAGTTAGACAACTTTTAACTGTTTTGTTAACATTTTAAAACTGATAATATTACAAAATTATTGCAGTAACTACTAATATTATTGAAAATGTACAACATTATTATAAAATCTATTAAATAATGAATAAAATGATGAATTAACTTTTAACTGTATCATATATTATATATATATATATATATATATATATATATATATATATATACAGAGAGAGAGAGAGAGAGAAGTAAAATTAATAAGCGATATAAAATTGCAGTTTTATTTATAATATTCATAAGAAACTAGTAATAAATATCATAAAGCAGGTATTATATTATTTACATATTATAAAGTCTTGAATTCACAATTATTTGTTGTGTGTAAGCAATGAAAGTTTACAGGAAATTATATATTTTTTTATAAATTACTATATTTAAGGAATAGGAATGAGCTTGATTTGTAAGGAAACAGAATATTACAAATCAAGCTCAATCGAAACTACAGTTTCCTAAATGATTTATTTCGTAATTTTTATTTAAATTATACTGCTTGCTTCACATTGTAAGAACTAGTTGTTTTTACAAGTTTGAAGCACAATATAATTTCAATAGACAGTTTAAACACAATGCTTAAAAATTAATTTTTTAATGCATAATGAGAATTTTTTCATAAAATAAATGAAATTGAATAGGAATTTTTATAAAATTAAAATTGCAGTTATTGAATCTTTATGCTTCATAAAAAATTTAAATTCATCAACAGTTGTTTTTTTTTACCTAGATTTTTAAAATTTAAAAGAGGGAAAACCACCAAATGGAGAAAAAAAATTATACTATATTACATAGAATACAATACATTTATTTAAAACTCTAAACACCATTATTAAATAAATATATTCTTGGCAACGATTATTAAATGGTATTATATAAAATGAAACATTTCAAATTACTATTTAATCATATCTTGTAAATAAATCACCTTTATATTGCTGATGGTCAAAATACACGGTGAAAATTTGTTCACTAAAACTCTACAACCAATTATGAACCAGATTTTTAACAAATTAACAACTGAAATGATCACTTTTTAAATCGGAAATAGATTTACTGTTTATAAAATCTAAGCACTGAGTGTGATTCGGTGTTTTTGTAATTGTTTTCTAAGTTCAAAATATAATTTCGCGCTATTAGAAAAAAAAATTCAATTTATAAATAAATATTTCAAAGAAATGTAAAATATACCTTAAAATCGTAGTCAGTATTAAAAAAAAATATTGACATTCACAACCACGCTTTATTTTAAATTCAAATATAATGAGTTCTTTGTTTTGTTTTTATTAAAATACTCCAATTTAAAACAAGATTTCAAAGCAAATGACTTATTCAAATGTTTTTATTTACACAATTCGTATAATGGCAATAAACAGAAATATATAAGTTCACCAGAATTGTTTAATTTTCAGAGATTTGTTACAAAATCTGTTTCATTCCATTTCTAAAATTATGCATTTAAAAATTGCATATTGTACCAAATTATACGTTTATATACATACAAAAAAGAAGAAGGAAAACAGGGAAAATATAATGCAATTATAATCTAAGTTTTAAAATAGTAAAAAAAAAATTACTTGCATTTCATATGAATTTAAATTTATAAAAATTAATCAACTCCCTGTCAGGCACAAACAACAGGCGAATTACAGATGCTTTTTATTTATTTCCTCCCCAATGGTTGCTCTTCTTCAGAAATATTTTTAAGAAAAGAAATTATTTTGTTGTATATTTTCGAAACAAATATTTAATTAAAGTTTAATTTAGCTGAATAAAAATTTCTAATTTTTTCAGTAAACTTTATAATTGGGGTTTATAAGGAATAAACACTCAGTCTGAAGTCAAAATCCAAAAAAGGATCATAAGACATTTCCTTCGAATTCAATAATGTTAAGCTGTAATGCTCGATCCTTCATCATTTGCCTGTAATTTTAGCACTAAATGTAGGATATTGGTGATTTTTTTTCCAATTGAATTTAATTTTTTATCATATAGTATTAGGAAATTAATTACAATTTTTTTTAATACAAAATGAAGTGCGTTTTATAAAATTTCTCGAAGCGTGCAAGAGTAAGTCTTCCAGACTCTCCGACGTCATTGTAGACAATCGGAATAAACCATAAAACCGAATGATCGGATTGTCACAATAGCAACACTGGCAGAAACTATGGTTGTGTCCTAATGGCCATTACCAACCATAGTATAACCCTTCCCGTAGAAAGTACGCCCCTTCATCAGTGAGAGGAACCTAACTCCCACCTATTAGTGTACCCTCCAGGATAGAGAGATCTAACCACAATACTGGAATCATCTCATCCTCATTTCGAGGTATCCCTTAGGGCAATAGAATAAAAGGGTAATAGAATAGAATTGAATCGAATTTGATAAATAGAAGAATAGCTTTAAATAATGCGATAAATCAATAATTCTGTTGTTGTTGTTTTGTTTCCTTCATTTGCTTATCTTATTAGACTGTCTCAATGCAACAAAATATTGATCGCTAGAGTATAGTTCAAACCCCTAGTAGCTCACAAATATTGTACAATATTGATAAATATTCACAATATTTAATATCGTGTAATATTGTTTAATATCATATAATATAGCACAATATTGTACGATTTTAAACTACAGGATTTGCTACCTGGGGCCTACACACGCCTTGAGTTTGGCCCATGACAACAAATCCCATATAAAACCTGATATGTCGTATATTATAAAATTTGAACAATTCCATGCAGAAATAGCATACAATAATTAGACTTTTTTTATATTTATTAGTATTATGCACCAATATTGCACGATATAGTTTCCCCTACTTAATTTAGCTCTTTGAGTATGAGAAAAAAAATATTTTAATCCATCTCGTGATAATTTTCCAATCCAATCTAATCGCTTCTGTTTTCTCATTTGTTTGAACCTTTTGGCTTGTAAATGACTTCTTATCCTCAGAAGAACAAAACCATGTATTGCCATTTTCAATAATAGTTTGGCTTTTCAAAGCTATCATTCTTTTGTACTTCTGGGCTTGAACTCTACTTTTAAATCAATTACTTTTTTATTGATTCAAATTCGAAATGCGATTTGGTGCCAAAAATTGTAAATTATAGCTTTTAAATGTAAGATACATTAAATAAATTGTCATTGTTCCAAAAGTATGTGCTTCCTTTTATTTTGTGAAAGTTAACATTTCAATATTGAAAACAAAGTAAGATTATTTACAAAACAAAGGTTGCTCACTAAAGTTCTTGATATAATAAAGTATAATTTTGACATGTTCTATTTACAGTAAAAGTTTGATGAAGAATTTTTTCGAACACATTTTTTATATCCATATACAATAAATTATTTTAATTTTACTTCGTTTATTTATTTTTTTTTCAATTTTCTAGCAATTATTTATTTTATTTTTTTAAAAAGTACTAGATAGAACATTTTATTAAACATCTGAATATTGAAAAAATTGATATGAAGAAAAATCAACACATCAAAATATATCCAGGTAGATTGAACTTTTTCGGTAAAATACAAAAAAAATGAATAATTAATTGTTGTATTTTTGTATTATGTAGTGTTGTTGCATATTGATATTATGCATTATTAAATATATAATTTATGCAGAAATAACAAAACATTGATAAATGTGGAATTTCTAATATATGTGATTTTTTCAACATTGTGCATCAATTTTCGTTATAGAGCTTCAATAATGTCTATATAATATTTTAATTATACAGTATTCATACTTTATTGGAAAATTGTTTCCATTTTTTGGATAAAACTTTAAATGAATTATTAACCTATAATTTACGTGCTTGTGCAAGAAGTTTGCTTTTGTAGTAATAACGCTTTAAAAATGTTAGTCTTTAGAATACTATTACATACCATAAAATTTTCCTTATACGCTATTCATTATACTTTTCAATATTCCTCAAATGCAATGTTGTATTACATCTGAAGAATGAAAACAATTTAGTAAATACTTTTCTTTTTTAATTCCTTTTTTATGATTTAAATAACTAAAGATTTACAGTCAGCCGTATTGGTATAGAATGTCAAACAACGTAGAACTGTAGTAGCTATATCTGTGTATTTGTAGCAGCTATATTTGTATTATTATTATCTTTGTTTTCACAAGTTTGTTCTTAAAGAATTGGCAACACTAGTTGCTTGTTGATAGAATAAAAATGATGTTGACATGATATAGCTTCGCTTCTTTTTAATATGAAATATAATCTGCATTAATCATTCTGAAATTATAATAATGTTCTTATAGCATTATCTTTATGAACTGAATATAACAGCACCACAATTGGTGACCCTAAGTGTGAAAAGAATTTTTATCCAGTAGTATGGCTACCGGCGACTCTTCTGTTTTGAACGCTGCAAATGAGCGATATGGAGCGAACAAGGTAAGCGTAAAAATTCCTCCATTTTGGGAAGAAAAACCTGAAATTTGGTTTTTCCGAGTTGAAGCCCAATTTTCCATTGCAAATATAAACCAAGATCAAACTAAATTTAATTATCTTGTCGCGCAATTAGAAGCGAAAGTGGTTGAAAATATATGGGATATAATTCAAAGTGATCGGAATGATAAGTATGCTGCAGCAAAAGAGCGATTACTCAGTACATTTAAAGAGAGTGAAGAAAAAAGTATTACAAAATTGCTTACAGGAATTTCTTTGGGCGATATGAAGCCAAGTCAACTACTGAGAAAAATGAAATCGCTTGGCGGCACAAATATATCCGATAAAGTTTTGCGTACTCTCTGGCTTGGCAAGCTGCCAGAATCCATTAAAAATATTTTGGTTGTAAGTAACGAAGATTTAGACAACTTGTCAATAATGGCAGATAAAATATTTGAAATGAGCTCATCTACAGAAATTTATTCTGCTGATTCTGAGAATTCTGTGATGAGTACTATGCTGGAAAAAATCTCTAACCTAGAAAAAAAAATTTCGGAACTAAAAGTGCACAGACTGGCTAGAAATAAATTTCGCCAATCCGATTTTCGTCGAGATAGGAGTCGTAGTCAGTCTAGAAAGAAATATAATCCCAATGGAACATTGTGTTATTTTCATTTCAAATTCGGAAATAAATGCTACCCGAATAAATGCAAGAGTCCATGCAGTTGGAAAGAGTCGGAAAACTCCGAACAGCAGTAGTTTCGACGGCAGATTCTGCTGCAAAGAAATTTGAAGATTGCCGTAATTACCGTTTATTTATTACCGATAAAACGACCGGTTTACGCTTTCTTGTTGATAGTGATGCTGATCTTTCTATTATACCAGCCACATCAAACCATAAAGTATGTAATTCCTTTAAATTGTATGCTGCAAATGGAACAGTAATACCCACTTTTGGTTTTAAAATTTTAACTTTGGATTTAGGCCTACGTCGACCATTCCAGTTTCCTTTCGTAATCGCTAAAGTGGATCGTGCTATCTTAGGTGCAGACTTTTTAACCAAATTTAAATTATTAATTGATATGCATAATAGAAAATTAATAGATGGCGTTACAAATTTATCAATTCGAAGCCATATTACATGCATAACAAGTGCCGATAGCATAAGCACGACTGATAAAAATTCTCAGTATGCGAAATTGTTGTTACAATATCCGAATTTAACCAAACCAAATTTGTTAATTTCTAGCTCAAAACATAATGTGAAACATCATATAGCTACAAAAGGCCCACCTGTTTTTTCAAAAGCTCGTCAGTTAGATACAAATAAATTAAAATTAGCCAAACAGGAGTTCAAATTTATGTTAGATAATGATATAATTAGACCTTCAAAATCTCCATGGGCCAGTCCACTCCATTTAGTTGTCAAAAAGGATGGAAGTTTACGACCATGCGGGGACTACAGGCGCTTGAACACACAAACGATTCCCGATCGTTATCCTATTCCAAGAATTGAAGACTTTCATCATATCTTAAAAAACAAACAAATATTCTCAAAAATTGATTTATTTAAGGCATATTTTCAAATCCCAATAGCGGAAGAAGATAAAGAAAAAACAGCAATCATAACACCATTCGGCTTATATGAATTTAACGTTATGAGCTTCGGATTAAGGAATGCCCCATCCACATTTCAACGCTTTATTAATGAAGTGTTTTTTGGATTGGACTTTGTTTTTGCATATTTAGATGATATTTTAGTAGCTTCTTCAACCGAATATGAACATTCAGAGCATCTAAAAATAATTTTCTCTCGTTTAAATAAATACGGTCTTCGTATAAATCTTGGAAAGTCGATTTTTGGAGCAAATCAGTTTGAATTTTTAGGATACCTGATTACTCCTCAAGGCTCTCAACCTCTTCCTGAAAGGGTAAATGCTATCTTGAATTATAAGTTACCTGAAACTATTCATGAATTGCGTACCTTCCTTGGTCTCATTAATTTCTATAGGCGATACATCAAAGATGCTGCCAAAAACCAAGCAATTCTTCATGAGTATTTAAAAGGTTCCAAAAAGAAGGATAAACGTAAAATTCCGTGGAGCGATGAAGCAAAAGAAAAATTTGAGCAGTGCAAAAAAGATCTAGCGAATGCTACATTATTAAGTTTTCCAAATCCTGACTCAACGTTAGCTCTCTTCAGTGATGCTTCAGACTTCGCTGTGGGATCCGTGCTGCAACAGTTGGAAGGAGAATGTTGGAAACCCTTAGCCTTCTTTTCTAAGAAGTTATCTAATGCTCAGAAAGGATATAGTACATATGACAGGGAACTGTTAGGCATATACCTTTCAATCAAATAATTCAAGCATATTCTTGAAGGAAGACAGTTTATAATTTACACAGATCAAAAACCTCTAATATTTGCTTTTCAACAAAAAAATGAAAAAGCCTCTTCTAGACAATTACGCCATTTACAGTATATCTCGGAATTTTCAACAGATATTCGTTACGTTGGCGGAAAAGAAAATATTGTCGCAGATTCATTATCCAGGATAGAAAGTATCGCAGAAATAGATTATGATAAAATTGCAGAAGCGCAAATTGATAATCAAGATCTTAACGAGCTACGCTTGAAACCGTCTTTGATTTTCAAACAATATCCTCTGGCTTCAGGAAAATTACTTTGGTGCGATATTTCAACTACAAAAATTCGTCCATTTATACCTCAAGAATTTCGAATGCAAGTTTTTCACAAAATTCATGACCTAGCACATACTGGTGTGAAATCTACTGTTAAACAAATATCTTCCAGATTTATATGGTTCAACATTCGGAAAGATATCATCCAATGGACAAAGTCTTGTATCCACTGCCAAAATAATAAAATTAACAGGCATACACACTCGCAAATTGCCAATTACAACAAAGTGGATGATAGATTCTCTATTATTCATATTGACATCATAGGTCCATTGCCTACTTCTGAAGGTAAAACATACTGTCTTACTTGCATCGATCGATTCACATGTTGGATAGAAGTTATACCTTTAGCAAATGTGACCGCCGAAACAGTGGCTCGAGAATTTTATGATAATTGGATTTCACGTTTCGGAATGCCTTATCGTGTTATCACCGATCAAGGTAGTCAATTTCGGTCTGAACTTTTTACAAATATTGGAATTATATGTGGTTTCCATATCAGTACAACAACAGCTTACCACCCACAATGTAATGGAAAAATTGAAAGGATCCATCGGACCTTAAAAGCCGCAATAAGAGCACATAATTCCATTAAATGGACTCAAACCTTACCTACAGTATTGTTGGGACTAAGAGCTGCTCTACGTGGTGATACAAATTATACTATTGCCCAAATGGTTTATGGACAACCTATCAGGTTACCAGGAGAGTTTTTTGAAAAACCTAAAAATAGCTGGGATACTGATACGTTTGCAAAAGAATTACAAAAACAGATGGAACAGTTAAAACCATTAGAATCTCACAGAAAATCTTCTAAATCGGTTTTCATTCACAAAGACTTGGGCCATAGTACACATGTCTTCATACGTGTTGATAGAATTCGGAAGCCTTTGGAACCACCGTATGATGGACCTTTTCTAATTGTGAAAAGACATGAAAAATATTTCACTGTTAAAATTAAGGGCAAGGATATAAATGTATCCATTGATAGGTTAAAACCAGCATATCTGTTAGCTGACAATCAGGTTCCCCTTCAGGAATCAGATCATGCCCAAACAGTGACCAACGAAACTCTTACGACAACAGATACAGATACAGAAACTGAAAACCAACCATCAGACCTGTTAAACAAAAATGTTCAGACGAAAAAAATAACACGCTCTGGTAGACATGTGAGATTTCCAGTGCGTTACAGGGATTAAGTACTTTCAGTTGGTTATTCTTATTTCATTTGTTTATATGTGTATTTATATTTACATACATATATATATATTTGTATAATAGAAAATTAATCATATAACAAAATTTATTGTTTTCATTGCTAAACAGAAAATATTTAAGCTGTATTTTCTTGAATTCCTTGTGTAACATTATTTGTATAAAGTTTTTCTTTCTATGAATATGAATATTTTATATAAGGAGTAATTTACTTACTGTAATGAGTATTCAAATGTTAACAGCAAGTTGAAATTAATAGTCAAAGTATGCCATTCCATGCATTCTCTGTTTATCGTAACTTTGTTACTGGCAAGGGAGTAATGTAACGGCAATTATAATATCAAAATATTAATTATTATTTTAATAATACCAAAATATTGTTTCATTTGTATATATATATTCCTCTCACATCTGTATAAATTTCTTGTTGAAAACTGTCTCGTAACTCCATTGTTACTGGGGAAGGAGTGATGTAGCAGCTATATCTGTGTATTTGTAGCAGCTATATTTGTATTATTATTATCTTTGTTTTCACAAGTTTGTTCTTAAAGAATTGGCAACACTAGTTGCTTGTTGATAGAATAAAATTGATGTTGACATGATATAGCTTCGCTTCTTTTTAATATGAAATATAATCTGCATTAATCATTCTGAAATTATAATAATGTTCTTATAACATTATCTTTATGAACTGAATATAACAGCACCACAGAACTATAGTTTCATATCTCCAGAATTTAGGTTATCAAGCAATACAGTAGTTACATTGAACAATTTGAAATCCCATATCGAATTTCATTTGTTTATTTTGGCAAGCTTTTGAGTTACGGTGATCATACCTTTACAACATAAACTGGTTACTCTTACCTTCCTGAATGATTACTTAAAAACTTTAATGAGCAGATCTTCGCAACAACAACACTGCCACGAACTGTTGTTGAATCTTAAGGTCTATCACTGGTCATGGTACAATCTTTTCTTAAGGAAGTACGTCTCGTCAGTGAGGTGAGAAACCAGACTGCCGCCTTTTCGTGAATCCACAAGAATGTCGAGAACCAATCACCACACCAGAACCTTTTTTCCCCTCAATTTCAGGGTGCCCCCGACATGGGCATCTTATTTATAGAAACAGATCGACCGACAGAGAGTTAATTATCTATTCAATTTGATTCAATATTTCTTGCAAATGGATTTCATTTATTACATCTTTCATCAGTATAACTACATTACTGTAACACATTTTAGGTTGTTGTAAATACCAAGTAATATCGAATGTCTGTCACAATATTGTATAATATTTGTATAATATAGCATAATATTTAAATATTTTCTGGTAAGATTGAGGATTCCATTGTTAACGAAGACAAAAATATTAATTTGAACTTAAACACTTTTTCATATGAGTTGTTATTTTTCAAATATCCAAGGAAATAATTTTTCATATAAATTAATGTTCAATAATGTTCCATAATAATTCATAAGCAATACTGTAGATTCTGCTCTCCATAATTATTGCAATAAGTTATATTGCGAAAATCACATTTCTATATTTTACAATGTTGTGACTATAAAAATGTAAAGTCTCTATTTAAAAAATGACGTCATATAAAACTTTGCATAAAGAACAAAAGAAAATATAAAGATTAAAATGAAATCTGCAATTCATATTTCAGTGTATCATGTCAGAACATAATTTCTTGAACGACCAAGCACCACGTGCTCGTGCAAGTTAGATTATATTTTTATTCATTTCAATTGCTTCATTGAATAAGTCACTTTAGTACTGCAAACGATCCAAAAAATTTGTTAAAAAATTATCCCATTTCCTATTTATTCCATTTCATATAATCAAAATGACATTTTTCTAGGTCTTATTTGCTGTAGTGATTAACTTATTTTTTTTAAATCAGAGCTTTTGTAAATGCGATGGCAATGCGTTAATTAAAAAATGATTTTTTGAGGTGCTCGAGCAGATTATAAAATTTCAATTTTTTGCCAACACATTTTTGTTGACGCCACAAAACCTCATTCCTAAAACAATATCATATTCAGACATGATAATAAAAGCGAGCCTTTTACCTAACCTTAAGTTGTAGGAACAACTTTGCTACTAGAACTGTGCATATATTTGGAAATTTTTTTTAAAGATTCAGGTTTTAAAATTAGGAATCGAGAGTATCCATCCTAGATGATAGTGCATAACGTACTGTTTGAATTATACGTGAATAATTATTTTATAATAAACCGAAAAACCTCCAAGCTTTATTCTAATCACTCAATATTTTGTAGAACCATAGACTAATTAAAAAGCAAAATATCATAAATACTCTATTAGTTTTATCTAACATGAGCCCTTCTAGAGCAGAAACAAAAAATGTCATATTATTTTAAGGAAAATTTAGTCAATAATCAAATCAGTAAATAAAAATTATGCTGCAGGCATGTAAAAATTTTTCATAAAAGAAATTTGGGAACTTTAAATTTTTTTCTTTTAATAAACTCTTTTATTTACAAAATATGCGAGAAAATTTTGAGAAGACCACTTCCACTGATTTATTTTTCACAAAAGGAAAATTTGTATAAGTGTCTAGTTTTTTTTAAAGATTGTTTTTGTTTGGCTATATAGTTTTGAAATGCAAAATACATATTAACCATTTCGCATACAATGCCGTGTCTGACTTGCGCATCGAATTACTGAATTTTTATTTTCAAGTCTGCAATTAAGCCACATAATTAATTATTTAAATTCGAAAAAATCAATATGAAACGATTTGGTATCCCAAATGCTCCATATATTATTTTAAAAAATCAAATTAACAATAAATTATCAAAATAGGATGTGTCATCTAATTAGGAAGTTAAATAAATTCGTATGTCAAGTGATTAAAATTGATTTTTAAATTAAATTTCTGATCGAGGTTGATATTTTTTGAAGATTTTTCTGTGCATTTAATTTTATCGCCATTGAAACAAACCGTTACTTCGAATAATGGTTAACAATCGGAGAACATATGAAGTTTAGTTTAGTTACATTGACGTCCCGTTGTAAAGCAGCGCTATGGATATTTGGGGGCGAACATCATAATTTTGAATTGCAGTCTGATGATGAGGACGATACCTTAGTTAGCACTCTGACTCTCCACACCACACCAACAGGATGTCGTTTGACTCTGACGGATTTAACATGTAACACGTCCCCTTACATGATGTTTCATCGGTAGAATCGGGTTTCGAACCAGAAACCCTCAGGTCCACGAGCCGAGACCTTATCATCAGCCCACCACAGCCGGAGGGATAACTCAAATATTCTTATTAGAACAAAATGTTCCTCGTAGGGATAGCTTTTCGACACCTTCTTGATGTTAAAGCATTCATCCTTTGGATACTAGGGGTCAAGGGTCATGGCAGCTATAAGCCCCCAAAACTGAAACCACATCAATCAATTAAAGCATTCATGAAAGATTAGCGCCAGATATTATTCGATATATCCACGATTGTCCGATATTTTGAATGTCGGCTTACATCGTTTAAATATCGCAACAATATTAGTGAAGATCTTGTGCTGATAGGATTTGATTACGATTTTAAGCTGAACTTTTCCTTAATATAAAATTTAACATTTATTGTTATAAAATCTTATCTCTTTAATTGTACAAGATGTCTCTTTCGATAAAAATCATTGAGTGACTGTTGTTGTTGTTCTCGTGTTCCGCATTACAACGGAAGGAGGGGTGCAGTAGCTTCTGAAGGTTTGGATCCCTGACTACTATAGGTCAGAAGTCTGAATTCTAGCTCACACTCATGACAAACCCTTTTCACGGGGCGGACTTCATTTATGCATTTTCATTCCTTCATCCACAGATCGTAATTTACATTTGAAACAGAGAAGGATCCCCTTTAACCCAGTACCCCCCAGTGGTATTACTCTCGACATAGATGTTTTTGTGACCACGACTGATTTAACAAGCGCCAACCACATACACGGAGAGTCTTCGGCAGGAAGGTTCGAACTCACAGCCCAAGATATATGAGTCCAACACCATGTCAGTCAGGCTAACATGGCCTATTGAATGACTTATTGCCTTTAATTCGTTCTCTATGCTCTTTCTGATTGAGGTTTCAACGCGTCTGCTATTGGCTAGTATGACAAAGCCGAACATAAAGACAGGATGATGCATGTACTTACTCTTTAGATTTAAATAAGACTTTAACAGTAGGTTAACCATGTAATTTATAGATTATTCATTTCCAAATTACGGTTAAATCGAGTCTTTGTGTTTCGAATCTTGAATATATTCCGAAATGATTCACTACACTTAACTATGAAATCATTATAGTATTTCAAAGTGTTCAAAATGTATAACAGCATCATAAAACTATCACATAGCATCTTTGAACTGTTAGTGTTTAGACAACTTTTGTTTAGTTATTTTTAGCTATTTTAGCATGTCGATTCTGTTTTAGCATTCAGTTTTTGAGGCCTTTTCAAGAAATCTACGAATCATTACCTTAAGAGAAATTTATCACGATGCTGTAATACACATGGAATATTAACTTATAATAAATTTTCCTGCGGGTTTGTCGATGTATAGAAAAAAACCATTTCTTCCTTCGGACACTTTCACCTATGACAACTCATTATACAGTTGCAGTGCGACCTACAGTAAAATATATATAATTTTTTTCATTTATGTCGTGCAACTTAATGATGCCAGGAACACAGAATTTATAGCAGCACATTTCGTTATCTACAGAAGTCTTGTTAGTTGCCTTTATAGAAACGAGCATTTTCACGTATAACAATTTTTACTTTTAAATTTTAACTGGGGAACATGCCTTGTTCTTGTGGAAGTAAGTAATAACTATATATATATAATTTTCACAGCCTAATTAACTAAAAAATGAATATTTATGCAATATTTAATGTGTATTGAATACGACTTTATATATTAGAATATAATCAGCAATTTGCTAATCCAAAATTATATTTTCGGGTAAAATAGTTTTTGTATAGTTTAAGAACAGCATAATTCAAATATTAGTTATAGGGATATTTTCTCAAACGCTAATGAGGCTAGGCTTAGCTACCCCCAAGCTAATGAGGCTAGGCTTAGTATTTTTTTGACCGATTACTTCAAACAGTCCTGTTTATTTTTTTAGTGCCTAATGTATTAAAAATTGTTAATTAATCGATTTTTCAGATTCGTTTTCAAGTACTTATGAATTAAAATAAATCAGAATAAAGGAAATTAAAAATTTCTAATTTGAGTCGCATTATTCCAAATGACGTAGAAACGTCATGCATATTGACCTAAGTGGGTTACTTGTTACGTTGAAGCTTATTTTTAAAACAATAAATTACAACGGAACACATTCATTGGAACAGAAGTTACAACTCGGAATAATAAATGAGCACACAAAAACCGAGATTAAGTAGCTTAAATTTTATTCGAACAATCTTTTGAAAATGATGCAAAAATTCTGAATAAAGTAAAAAAAGATGTAGCTTAATTTTTTAAAATTAAAATTCAAATAGCTGTTTTAAAATTGAAAAAGATGCAGAAATCTTTGTTGGAAATGTCAATTTTAAAAAACATCTCATTTAATATCTAACAATTCAATTTTATTAGTAAATGGCCATTTATACTAAGCAGCTGATATTTAGGGAGCATTGGGTTCTATGAAACCTCTTGTTCATGATGACTATGTAAACTTCAACTAACTATTCGTAGCTGGATAATAAAGGCGTGGTTTTTCTTATTGATTTGAAACTGTTCTGTTTACTGCGCATATAAATCTTTTTAATGAAATCGATTTGTATGGTACGAATAATGTCGTCAAAAGTTGAGTGTCTAGGTAATTAAATTACTAGTATACTTTGTCTTTTGAGGTAATGTTGTTTCATTTTCTGATAAGTCTTATAAATTGTTCAGACAATCGGCGAAACCTCTTTCCCTTGATATTTAGGGATGAAATAAAATCCCCATTAAATAATCCCTATAAAATCGTTATGGACTATTTGGTGAAGTGATGAAAACAATTTGAATTTCATTAAAATAATAGAACTAAAAGTTATATAGAAAAATATTGTTAGAAACTACTAGCATAACAAAAAACGTAGCTCTTGAAATTTTGAAATATATCTGTTTCAAGCAGTAATATTTTCCAGAATTAGGACAAGAGAATGTCAAATTATCTAGTGCTAATTACTCAAGAATTATGGCGAGCACTGCTTAACTTTTAAAAATGAAATTTCAATTGAAATTTTTAATTAAAATTTCGTTTCAAAACGTATATATTTATCCTTCAAAGCACACACGCATCATATTTGGCAGCTTCGATAAGTGTTTTGCCTTGTAAAACACTAAGTATATGTACAGTCTTTTATCAGTAGATTTAAGTAAAAAAAAATCACATAGGGAAAAATTTGGAATAATTCCGTTTGGTCTATTCAGAAATATAATTTCTATTCCAATTTTATAGTTCCACCGAAATGTCGGCAGTTATTAGGGATTTGATTATTTTAACTGTCTTCATATACATTAGAATGTATGCTTAGTGCATCAAATTGTAGAAATTCCAATTTATAAATCTGTAAATGAAAGAAGCAATTTGAAAAATAAAGTATTATGGATAAGTTTAAATATTTTGCGTTCCTTCAGGTTTTTCCATGAGTTGAAATAATGCACCATATAAGTTATTATTTAATTTGGAGGCTAAATAAATTTATAATCAATATGAAGTGTGTAATGTTTATAAAAATCCTAAACGCATACTTAAAATTTTATATTGCTGTATTTCAGGAAGTGGATACATTTTCAAATAATTGAATCCTTGGAACAACTTTTTCTTAAAGTCCTCCAAATTAGTTTGGAATTCCTGAAACATTTCTATCTTTGATATGCAATTTTTCAAGGGATCTATATCTTAATTTAGTCACACACTGGTGATTTATAATTTATAAAATTATATATCACTTATAAAATTTCAGTGTATAGTTAACGTTATCTGCTTTTGATTACAGTTAATATTTCTTTACCATTAGGGCATTCTCTGCCATGGCTTATTCTTGTGCAGCAGAAATGGGATAATATGTTTGGAAACGGGTATCGATTACAAATGAACTCTTCATACAATATGTTAAACGCATTTTCAAAGTAGATATACATTTGAGCATCTAATATTAGTGATTGCTCCCCCAAGCGTCTGATTTTCAGTATAAATGATGCATTTATATGTATTTTGTCATTTATTTGTATCTTCCCTATTGATTGTTGAGTGATTTTTTAATGAAGTCCACCTACATGTACATATAAACCGGAAAGGGGCTGCAAACGCTCTAGAAACGGAGATGTGGTGTTAAGCAAAAATGATACTCCGAAACAAAAAAGTTAATAGAGTAACATAATTTATTCGAAATGTAACTTTATTTCTTTCTCATTTCTAAATGTTCTCTTACAGATACGAATTGCCAATGCGGAATCCCATGTTGTTGCTCGGAGAAATCATGCACGTGCCAAACTTGCGCCATAGCACTGCCAAGATTCTGCCAAATCTGTAACAAACCATTAATTAGTGAAAGAAAGATGGATGTAGACCAATGTTCTTGCTTTATTAGAGAATCGAATGCCTTGATACTCGAAAACGGGGATAATCCACGATTTCGACCCCTGCCAGTTGGTTATTTTGTGTCTGGTAAATTAATGATTAATGTAATGATTCCAGTTCCCGCTTTGAACTTTCCGCAACAGCCACCACCATCAACTCAAGAAGATTCTGAAAAGATTTTACCTTCATTTATCTCGGAGGAGAATGCAGCAACTCTTGTGTGCACCAAAGAAAATTCTGACCCACTTAGAAAAGCAGAATTGAATAAAAAATTGAGCAAATCTAGCGGAGATTCCAGTGACCCAGCCAACAAAGCAGAGCCTTCATCCAGCGTTTCCTCAAGTGGTTCACAAAATGAAAAAATATCTTGTCAGGAAACTTGCTCTTCACCAGAATTCTCGGGAGCCACAAATGAAAATAGCAGTGTAAACATTTCCGTAGTAGACCCACTTCCAACCACAGAATTGAATCCAAATTTGACCAAATCTAGCAAAGAGTTTAGTGACCTATCCGACAGAGCAGAACCTTCAGCCAGTATTTCCTCAAGTGGTTCACAAAATAAAAAATCTTCTCAGCAAGAAACATGCTCTTCATCAGAAATCACGCAGTCTACAAATGAAAATCAGAGTGTTAACATAGAACAAAACACTCAATCGGAAATAAAAGAACGCGAAGGCGAATTTTCAAGAACAGAATCACATCAACCGCTGGACAAACCCGGTAAGCAGTCCGGTAATCATCCTTCAACCAGCATTTGCTTGAAGGCAAAAACATCTAGTAAGAATGCGTCTCCTCCACAAGAGCCATCACAATCTACAGACGAAAATCAGATTGGGAATACTGCATGCGAAGGGGAATTTTCAAGCACGGAATCACATCAACTGTTGGACAAACCCGGCGAACAGTCCTGTAATCATCCTTCAACCAGCATTTGCTTGAATGCAAAAACATCTAGTAAGAATGCGTCTCCTCCACAAGAGCCATTACAATCTACAGACGAAAATCAGATTGTGAACACTGCACGCGAAGATGAATTTTCAAGCACAGAATCGCATCAACTGCTAGACAAACCCGATGAGCAGTCCGGTAGTCCTCCTTCAGCCAGCATTTCCTTGAATGAAAAAACATTTAGTAAGAATGCATGTCCTCCACAAGAGCCCTCACAATCTACAGACGGAAATCAGATTGTGAACACTACATTAAACAAAAAATCGGAAACGGAAGAGCATGCAAATATACAAGAGCAATCTTTATATCTACCATCTATCACAATTGGCAATGTTTCTCATCCTGTTGAGTTAGCGGATCCCATTTGGAGGTTGTCAAATCCTGCATTTTGCTTTGCAGGTAATTCAGACTCGATATTAGAGTTCCATAATCCATTTTATGTCTCTAGATTAGTTAATGCCAAAGAAACAGTGGCCACTCACAAGAAAGATTGTTGCTTACTTGTTCCAGTTCTAAATGTTAAAAGTAATGGCACGCAATGTTTATCAAAGAAAGACAAGATTGTACAAACAGAAAGTACCATATCCTTACAAATGAATGAGCAGTTGTTAGATCCGTTGGAACAATCAAATGTCATTAATGACAACGAATGTGTTGGATTTGCAATTCCGTCCAATTCAGTGGGAGACGAATGTGTCACTCCTTCCACAATGATAAATTCAAATCCAATCCTTTTACCCGAACAGTGTGAAATATCGACAAATTATTCGACGTCAGTCCAGGAATTGCCAGAAAATACAACTGAAATTTCAACTTCCGTGGTACAAACACAAACCTTATGTGTTGCCTCAACTTCTGCATCCGAACAGAGCAACCCCTTGCAGGTTTGTCCGACAAATGGTTTTCCTTACCAAGGGTTATGTAATGACCTTCCTGAAGCATTTAATGACCAATGGCCAGAAGGGACATGGTGGGGTCATTCACAATTTTCTTCAACTCCAACAGTAACACAGAATATGCAGGGACATTGGATGATTCCTAATGAAACTTCGAGATTTCAGAGTATGCATACCCCGCGTAATAATAAAGACATTGAACGAAACGAATATTTACGCAATAATACTGATTTTGTCTCGGAAATGAACCGCAGGAATGCGGTAGATAGTGCTTTACATAACTCTATACCACTCTACATAGATTCTGATACCACTGAGAAGATGGAGAAACTTTTGAAATCTGCTTTAAAATTAAATGTTACCTCGCCAACGCTTAGTGAAAAATCTTCTTAAATCTTTCTAATAAGGAAGGCAAATATGAAGATTTGAAGAAAATTTATTTTAAATTGACGTCTCATATTAACTTGAGATAAAAAAAAATCAGTTAATTATAGGATATTCCTCCATGAGAAATATTACCTTAATTCCTTTTACTAAGGAAATTGAACTGTTAATTTTGTTTTTATTCATGTTGACGAATAAACTTTTTTGCTTTAACAAATTATTTTCTGATACGATTCGTTAATTAGATTTAAGTACACTAGTGACACTTAATTTATGTAAATCATCAAGAAATATCTATATAATTTTAAGGCATAATTACGATTAATGATTTCTAGGAATAGTAGGATTCGTGATTTAACGATTTGAACATTTATGGAGTTTCGAGTAAGTTGGTGGCATCGGTAGTATCTGGCTCATAAATGAAGGTTATTGATTAGCCGATGAGCATTGGTTTATAGCATCTCTTAAATTTATGACTAAGAACTGAAAGCCTAAAATATTTAGTGTTTTAATACACCCTTCCATCAAGGCTTTCAGAAGATATTCTATAGCAAATTTTCTCTCTTGGTTCCTGCACTTCTATATTTCATTGCATTTTTTAACTCCAATTAACCCATGCGAGATGGATTCGCGCGGAATAAATTATTCCCACAGGATATGGGACCTGGCAAGTTGTAGAACAGTCTCCCAGCTAAGCTTAATAAGCATTACATTTCTTAAAGACATATAATAATACGTAAAAAGTACCCTTCACATAAAAATAAAATCAATTTTTAAACATTTGATAACAGAAATCTTAATTTTTTAATGTAAGCAATATTTGTTTTTAATATTAAATAAGAATTTTATATATAAATTAAAATACCTAAATTAACACAATATTATTACTGCAAATTTTGAATAGAATATCTTCCTTTATATTCCATTCCAAATGAAAGAAATTATGAAAAAAAAGCCCACTTTAAAATGAGCATGTAAACTTATTAGCATGTGTTTTTATTTTACGAAAAGTGGTTTCTCGAATATATACAAGAGATGCAACTCACCTCGGTGGAAGATATTCTGATGTACGACACTAATCCTTTTAATGCGACCAGTGTCCTTTAAAATGAATTTTTGTAATTTTCACTTTAGCAATTTGAACTTTTACAGGTAATAAGAGTTATACTATAGGAGATGGCACTCAAAATTTTAAAGGATTATATTAATTTATTTATGAATTGGGGGGGGGTAATATAATATTACATTAGTAATAAATATTAATGAAAAAGGTTCCAAGCGCTCCAAATTTGTTCGAAAGCCCTCCAATTTTTATTATTGCTTACTCGAACCTTTTTGAAACAAAAGCTGGGATTATTCTTGAAGTTTGAGTATGGAAATATCAAAATTAACCATGTAATAGCTCAAAACTTTTTTTAAAAAAAAATCGGTAGTTTTGAGTTATATTGGTTAATTTTGATATTTTCGTACTCAAACTTCAAGAATAATCCCAGCTTTTGTTTCAAAAGGGTTATAGAAAATAACAATAAAAATTAGAGCACTTTCGAACAAATTTGGAGAGTTTGGAACATTTTTCATTAACCATATTTATCGCTAATATTACATTATATCAACCCCCTAACTCATATATAAATTAATATGATGCTTTTAAATTTTGTGTGACATCTCCTATAGTGTAACTCTTATTACCTGTAAAAGTTCATATAGCTGAAGTGAAAATTTCAAAAAGTCATTTTAAAGGTCCCTGGTAGCCTTAAAACTCGAATTAATAATCTTTCTGGTATGAAACATTCTTTCCAAAAGCTGGATGCATCATGCGTCACTTTTGTGATATTCGTGATCCTTGTTTCTGTTTAACCCGGCAAAAACTAAGAGCCGCGTTTCTGGATCAAACGCCGGAGAACACATCTTCATTTCCATCGTTCGTCAGTCGTTCCACAGATGAATTTTAATTAACTTTCTCACTTGCGGGTATTTAAATTATAGTTGTGAGGAGGGTTTGTTTTATTGTACAAAAGCAATCTTGAGCTAAGTTGAGCCACAATCATGGAATTAAAATGTTCTTGTGTGGAAATTCAGGTGTTAAGTTTTATTTCGTCGCAAAAATTTCGTGCCCCCCCTTCAATGTTGTGCTATTTAACTTCGAAATATAGTATTCATTTCACAAATCAACAGGAAAATGCGTATAAATGATTCAATGCCGTAATATACGCAATTCACAATGTACATGAATATTGGTTTAATTATACAGATTCTGCAGATAATATTGTAGCCATTAAGAACATTCAATCTGGATATTTTGACAGATCTTGAAATTTTTGACCACCCTTAATTCGGAAAACATAGCTTTTTCATTATGTCTATTTTTGGACATAATTCAAAACACTTTGAGCTAAACGGTGGAAATTTTATACATGGACTTTAGACTAAACAGTAAATTTCTGCCAAACTTTAAACGAAATTCAATTAAAAGAAGCTTGTGTTTGGTTGTATGAGTACAAAGGAATCAATGGCTATAAAATGTAAAGAGGAAATTTTGTACACAGATTTAGCATCTAAAATGCCTATTTTTCTCCAATTATGAACCAGATCCATCAACAGTTTGATCATCTGTCGTTCTATACTTTCATATGTTTCCAACTCATAAATGCGATAACTTGATAAAATTCGGTATGTGATCTAGTGTATTACAATTAATGCCAATCCATTTAAAGATTTTGCATTAATTCATCAAAGCAAAGGCATCCAAAAAAATCCCAATGATGGATTCTGTAAAAATGCTGGATTCTGATCAAATATCTGGATTACATTTTAATATCTACCAATCCATTCAAAGTATTAGAGAATTCATCTGAGATCCTCAATTTTATACGGAAGGAGTGGATTCGAGAAGATAACTCCATATGGTTTAAAAGATAATCTATAAAGATCGTAATAAATTTACAGAAAATTTGATTGATTCTTCAATGTTCTTCTCAAACGTATCAGTTGTGTTTGATACCGATCCTTTATGATTGTTTCACTCGGTTTGTAAATATATAGATATTGTAAAATTAAACCTTAACACAGTCCTCTCTTCAACAATTGGATTGATTTTGGCAATTTGCTTGTAAAGCTAACAAGTCAGAACATTTTATTCTTATTAGGAGAATATAGATTATTATAATACTTTTATTTAGTATCATAAGATGCAATATATTAAAATTAATTACCTTTTAAATTAGCAAATTTTTATATGGATTAATAGCTTATCACTATAGGCAGTTAGTATTAACCCTCTTGAGCCCGTGTAACTTGCAGACACATTTTAATGTATCGACATTTTACAAAATAATTATTGCTTTTTTCATGCGATTGCGCATAAATCTTAACTCTAACGTAGCAAAAACAACTAATACTAGTATTCATGACCATTGCTACGCTCATCAACCCGAAAGAGCAAAATAATTGCTGTGCAAACTGTTGGCAGTAAAACTACGCGAAACCATTTGATCCAATTGAAATCATCTGTGCTTTTGTCAGTAATTATCAAACTATGTTTATGGATTCATGCACTTTTATGCCTTACACCAAATGCAAATTGTTTTATGAATTTTCACATATGAGCTATTATACACAGAAGTGCAAATTTTATAGGCCGGTGTGACTTGAAAGTCATAGTGATTATAACGCAATGAAATAGTTTAAACACAAAAATATTGTTTTCATTTGCATATTTAGGTTTACTTAAGTTTGCATATTTAGGTATAATTTCTGATTTTTCGTTCCCACAATTTTTTTTGGAGTTAAAACAAAAATTCGGCCTATAGAAGGTTAATATTTATATAAAAAGTGAAAACTGTTTGATTTACATTTACAAGTAGCAAATATGAATTAAAGAAAATATGCTACACATAATATGGAAATATGTTATACGCATTTTCTTGCCCGAAAATTCGTTATTCAAATAACTTCAAGAAAAAAGTTTGTTATCAGAAAAATTCAAATCAGTTCGGCTGCTACTGATAAAATTCAAATCAGTGTCAATTTTTACTTTCTTTCCTGAGAAACCGTCATATGTACTGTTATCAATTCTTCAGATTAATACTTTTAAATTTTCTTTCTTTTTACATTATTCGGCAAGGCATAGCAACACGTAAGTATGTTTTAAATCGTTCTTGTAATTTATCTGCAATAAGAAATGTTAAATTATTTTTGCTTAGTGCTTGCTATTACGCTTCATATTTTCTACGAATGTATAGCTAATAATTTTTTTTTAATTATGGTAATTGAAAAATTAATATTAAGAAATATTCTAAAGAAAAACACCCCATCGATTTATTATGTGTGATGAGGTAAAACATTTTAATCTATTTGATTCAAATCGATATAGACATTTATATCTGGTAAAAAAAATTTGTAATTTGAATTGATTATAATAAATATATGCAAAGATTGGTTTTTTAAAACTAAAATAAGAAAAAGTTTGAAACTGCAATAATTTAAGATAGATGACTTAAAATGTTATTTATTTTTATTTCAATAATTTTTTAGAAACTATTTTACCAATGACAAATTATTTTGCCTCATTATTTTTTGAAGATAATTCAGTGATTGATTAAACCTTTTTTGGCATTTTTATTGTTCGTTTCAAATTGCGATTTTCTTCCACAAAATTTGTAAGATTCGTAAAATTTCAGATTGTATTTCATTCATTTCAAATTAATCTGATTTCGTATAAAGTAAACGCTTTAAGTTTTACAAGAAAAAACAATCAAATTATTTTTTGATACATATAGTATTTAATAAACATATAGTATTTAATAATAGTATGATATTTGATAATGCCATTCAAGAACTTTTTTATTAGATATTTAAATCAAATCAATGTATCATTGATATGACATCATATTTTTTGAATTTAGCTTTCCAGTTGCGTTTTCGCACATGACTCCTTTTCTATAAAATATTATTTTTTACTTCAACAAAACTTTATTCTTAAGTTATTTTTGCAATGTAAACATGTATCAGATGATAGAACTTTGAAATATGCTTAAATTAATCGATATCAATCAATCATCATAAAAAATTAATAGAAATTGTAATTAGAACATGTTTTGGATCGTATCAAAGATACTTCAGCTGCATTTTTCAAAATGTTTATTATTCGTAATAATTTTTTTCGGAATTTTTCTATTTAGGACCCTACTATCTAAGCTCTCTAAAACATTTTCGTGTCATTTTGGAATATTTATTCAATTATTTTCCATTGGTTAACAATAGACGTGAATCGAAAGCTTATAAGTATCACTTAGTTCCGAAACTAAGTGATAATTATAAGCTTTCCCAAATTATTTCCAAAATATCCAAAATTCGCTATACTTTATATGTCATAATCAATTATGAATTCCTAATCATAAGTATATTCAATTTTTCTTTAAAATAAATGGCCCTCTTTTCAATATCCTGACATAGTTTCTTTTTATTCATCGATTTTAAGCTTTTTACTTTTTGTAAATATTTCCAAAAAGAAACCCAGAAAAAAATTCTTTTCGAGCCATTATTTTTTAAGCACAAAGGTAATTATTTTTTAAAATCTTCTAATAAAATTAAAATTGATATCAAAATTCCTTTAATTCTGATTGATTATGCTAGGATTTCATTGAATTAATTGATCAATTTGATTTTCATGCCCACTGAAAATTTAATTGATGGAAACTGATACTCAGTAAGAATATTTATGATTGGATGAATTGACCTGAGGCAAGTGAAGGTTAAGATACGAACCGCGACGGTAGGACCTGTAGCCGAGTAACATAGCCACAATGCAAAATTATATTTGAGTATCGTAAATGTTATATGGCTTATGAAGCTAGCTACACAGTACTTCCCTACCAGTGAGTAGGCGGAGGAACGGACGATTTTTAAGCACCAAGCGTTATGGAGAGCGTGTGAGGGGGATTTCAAGCGAATTTGTGAGTTGCGGCGTCAAATGAGTCTGACGACTTTTGCTACAGGTAGATGGCGCCATGGCAATAGCATGAATTGCTTTGCGAAGGTCATCATTGTGGCAGTTGAAGGTCGTAATACGAACCGTCGATGGTATGACCTGTAACCGAGTAACATGACTACAATACAAAAGTATACTTGTGTATCGTAGATATTACATGGCTTATGAAGCTAGAGCTACATACCAATTCTTAGACACAATGTGGATTATTTTTATCCATATGTGAATAATTATTCAGGTTTACAATCATAGTATATGCATCCTAGATTGACAACAAATTCTATAGAATAATAAAATGGAAAAAAATGTTTTTTTTTTTGCTGATAAATAGGAAATAGTTTTATTTTCTATTTATCACGAAGACTGAATTAAAGACATAAATAGTTGGAAACTATTGCGTTTATTAGCACCAAGCAACTCGCTGGAGAACAGAATGAAGAACTGAAGAGAACTCAGCTTTTATAGATCTGGAGAACATTCGAGAATTAGCTCGCTCGAATGCTAAAGAATGATCTAGAATCATTTCGATTTAAGAGAACTAATAACAATTTTAAATTAAAAATCCAGTCTTTGGATAAAATGCGCAGGTCGGGAATCGAACCAGGGACCAACGAATTAACAGCCCAATGCTCTGCCATTCGAGCCATGGTGAATCATAACATTTTTTCTTTTTGTGGTAATATGCATCCCAGATTGAGAGCAAATGCTATAGAGTAATATGGTAAAAAAAAGTGTTTTTTTATTGCTGTTGATAAATAGAAAATAATTTTATCATAAACTATGTAGTTGTAAAATAATTGCAATATTGATTATGTCTTTTGATTGCAATGTACTATTTTAAGCACCGATTTTATACTACCTTTCTTCATCAATTCTCACTTAACATAAGATCTTTCTTCCTTATATTTTCGATAAACACAGAATCCATCATGATGCTATTCGCATTCACCTTCGTGTTGCTGCAAGCTGTGGCTATACAGGGCTCTTTCGTCAATCTTTGTCCATCTCTCGAAGACCTGGCACCTTGCAATTGCGTGAGTGATGGCAAGACCATTCGTGTAGACTGCATCCAGGTGAATGATTTGGAGGAGGCTCGGAAAGCAGTGCACAGCACAGAAGGTATCAAGAGGGTGTTCATAGATTTCCTCAGATCTAGTCTGGACAAGGTGCCATCCGATCTTTTCAAAGGTCTGCACGTAACGAAGCTTTCTTTCACCAACTGCAAACTGAAGACTTTCGGTGACGAAGGAAGATCTGCCCTCGAAGGTTTAGAAGATATCATTGAAGTAAGAAAATAATCAATCACTCTAATAATATTTTCAAAAGTTATATTTTTATAATGATTTAAGCCTTTAATTCATTCATTATCCCAAGGCTATTACTTTCTAAAGATTATGCATAGTTAAGAAATGGGATGAGGAAGGAGAAATGTATTTCCAAAATTCTTCAATCTTTGACCTTGATATCTACCACATTACATACATTTTTGTTCTGCTTTTTCCCACTTAGATGTCAGTGTAGTGTCGTTTCAGCTCATATTATTTTATGAGTTGAAATTTTAATTGGTAAATTAAAAATTGGGGAAAGAAAGTAGGTAAATTACTTATTGATTTATTATATGGTTAATTCAAGTGGCGAAAAAACTTTCGGAGCTAGTACCAAAATCTTTTATATGATATCCTTAAATGTAACTGAGATTATCTGCCAATGCTAATATCAAAATGTTATTATACCAATGCTAGTATCAAAATATTATTATACCAATACTAATATCAAAATGTTATTATACCATTGCTAATATCACAATGATATATTAAAATTTAATAACAAAGAAAGAAAAAAAAAGTTTTAACCTAAAAGAATAATGAGTATTTGTTTTTTTTTTAAAAAAGGGGGGAGGGGGGATTACCAAATTTTAAGAATAGAAATCTTTCAATTATTCATCATAATTTGATGTTTAGACTATTCACAGTAAATAAAAAAAATTGCTTTAACGTATTTTATTGCGAAAAATTATTTTTTCCCGACAATATTATGAGTTATCTATACTTTTTGAGCTTACTGAGTCTACATGTAATCCGAATTCAGTTTATTGTTCAATGTACACATCTTCTCTCATGTATCCTCACCCTATTTTGCCTAAATAAGCGCGTCTTGATGCATGCGAAAAAGAACGAAAGGTTTTAGAATCTGTGAATGAGCATTACTGCATGAACTATAACTGTCTCTCAGTGTTATTGACTTCAACTTTTAAAACTGTAATCGCAAGTAACAAATTTATAAATAGTTATACCTATAGTTCTATTTTGCGCCCTGCTACTGTTTATCTATCATCTGTAATATCATTCAAAAAACTGGTCTAATCTCTACAGTTTCTGTTGCTAATCTCTTACAAAAAATTGATTGTAACTGTTCCTTTATTTAAGAACCAAAGCACAAGCTGTTATGATTTTTTATGTCGTATATCTTAAAGTTTCTAAATTTTGATTACCTAATTTTTTTTAATGTTATTTGATTACCTAATCTTTGATGATTTTTTGATTAAAAATATTTTATAATTGAGCTTTCAATAAATACGTAATCTTTCAGGAGTTTTCCATCCACTTCAGCTTTATGGGAGATAACGACCTGAAGTTCTTGAATGTGTCTTCACTACGAGTACTCGAAGATCTCGAAATTGAAGGCAATGACATTCACGAACTCAGCAATGAGTGGTTCAGGAACGGACCCGTGAGCGTCAAGAACCTTTTCATCATGACGAATTTCATCGAAAAGTTAGGAGACAGAGCTTTCGCATCCCTTAAGAATCTGAGGAACCTTTGGCTCACAGGAAACAAATTCAAAACTTTGAAAAGGACAATGCTCCCCTATCCTGCAACGTATCTTACTTCGCTAGATCTCACGTAAGTATTTCAGAATTCAAGATAGTTTTGATGTAAAATTCAGATCAATCTTTCCTTTTATTGATAAGATTTTAATTACCCTAATGCTTTAGGTAATCAATGTTTGATTGGAGAAATTATTACCATTATTAAAAACATTATTACAGATGATACTTATTCTTTGAATTTAGTTGCATAACTTTAGAGAAGGGTAAATAAAATTTACATTAAAAAGGCATAGAAAAGCGTCTAATTACTATTTAGTATTGAATTAATTCACTTCTATAAATAGTTATTGAGAACTATTTGAATGAATATTCATTTTGATGTTTTTAAAGTAAAAAAATCTAGAATCATAATTAATTATCAATATTATTTCCACACACTATTTGCTGCTTATTTTCCATTTAAAGTCTATTTTCTATTAAATCCTTTATTTTCTCATTCCTTTCTTTTCAAGCAATAATGAAATCTCTGCTATACCTGAAGACTTGTTCATTGGAATGCCTTCGTTAAAGGAAGTAATTCTTGCCGAAAACAATATTAAAAGGGTACCGGAGTCTACGTGGTCACTTATCTGGGGTCAAGTAACTCGAGTGTACCTAGAAAGTAAGTTAGATATGCATAATAAAAAGTATAAAGTTTTTAAAGACCTTTCACTAAGGAATTTAGTGTAAAGTTATTGATAATTTTCAATAATTAAAGAACATGCGTTTCTTATCTCAGAAGTTAAAAAATAAAAATTTATAAACCTATCTTTTAAAAAAATAATAATATAATTCTATTTAGAGGCCGAGACCAAATTGCAAAGATAACAAATTTTACTTATAGAGACATAATATATACCCATAAAGGTACATATTCCATTTTAATGAAACATATTTCAAAGTTGATAGATAAGAAATATTATAAAACGTGACATTAAAAAAGACAACTAAAAGTTAAGAAAGGTTTTAATGACTACTGCTTCAGCAAACGATACTTACAATAAATAAATTTTATCGATGTGCATATGGTACTTACGTATTATACCGTCTTCGCCAACAATCACCAACGGTTTAGTAACTCATTGTCGACGGATTTAAATTTGGCGATAAAGATCAACGAGTCACAGCTTTGCCAGATTGCCATGATTGGCGGTTTAACAGTTCTTTGGCGACGGATTTAAATTTGGCGATAAAGATCAACGAATTACACCATAGCCGAATTGCCATGGTTGGCGGTTTAGCAACTCATTGGCGATGACTTTAAATTTGGCGATAAAGTTGAACGGATAAATACATAAGTACCATGCATATTTCAGTAAATTTTAAAAAACAACGCTAATTTTAGGTAACAATTGATTGTACTGAAGCTTGGGAAAATTACTAGAGAATATGGATTGATAGCAACTTACCATTAACTTTTCTTTTTATCTTTCTGCACATAAGTTTGTCTTTCGTGCCGATTGTCGGCTGAACATGATATTTTACTACTTATGACATTATTTATTGATTACTGATTTGATTTTTCAGGGAGGTAGGGGATCCATAGATGTAAGTAGTAAAAGTAGTGCCTGTGATAGGATATCAATTTTTCGCAAGCTCTTAATTTTTCTAAAAAAACTAATAACACTTTTTTAGTAAAATTTATGTTGTTGTTGAATGCCCCCATTGGTCAGCAGTGCTAGACCAGGTCCATGACTGGATGGGGAAAGATTGCAGCATCTGTTAGTCACGAGGACCAGAGCACCTAAAAATAGGTAGAGGACCGACTTAGCTCTATCACACATATTCGCTTGCACACATCTCACAAATTGTGCACCGAAGAGCAACCATGGTATAGCCGGGACTACCAGAAAACGAAAAAGACGCGCTAACTCTGTGCCAGAAAGGCGGCTATAAATTTCATCGTTGTTATAAATAAAAATGTTTTTTAGAATCCCGCATTTAAGCGCATTATAATACCATTTAGGGATAGAAGATATTTGAAACATTTTGGTGCAAATCCTCACAAAAATAATTTTCTATTGGTAATCGGTTTCAAATTCAAATCAAGAAAACATCAAAATTACGAACTAAGCAAAAAGAGGAACCAATAATTTAAGACACCTATGGAAAATCTTATTGACGACAGTCTAGAATGTGTGTTTATATAACATAGTTTTAAAATAAATTCTTTTTAACATTTTTTATGAAATCACTAATGCTTTTTATGTGTTATTAAACTTGAACAATCGGGATAATCAAAATATACGCATATATAAATAAGATATATATTCGAATAAAAAGTATACGAAGAGTAAATATTGGAAATATTCAATCTTAAGTTTAGGATCAATTTGTAAGTTTTACTTTTCAATGAGTTAAAAAAAATCATTTTGAAAACCATGCATTGAGCTATTAATACAACAGTACAAAAAGCCAAGAACTAAAAAAAATGACATTCAGTTTTAACATTGGAATTACAAATTTCTTTTAAATTTTGGAGGATATCCATTAGCAGAAAATTTCTTTATGAAAGAAACATTCCATAAAGTAATTATAAATTTGTGCTAAGTTCACGAAATGACCCCCTTTCTGACGATTTGCTAATTGTTTATTGACAAATAAGATAACGTAAACATAGAGTTAATAAATGAAATTCTATGTCTTCTTTTGATCCTAAAAAAGGCAGATCTATACTAAAGGCTGATACTAAACTATCGATATAGAAAATTCAAAATATTCGAATTTATTAGACGAGAAACTTACAATGTGCAATGTTGAGGGGAAAAGGATCGCGCGTATACAGTCACAAAAAACTGTGGCATCCACAATCTTTTTCAAATATAAAAAATGTCAATAATTTATTTTGTATGTAGAAATTTTTTATGTTGACCTTCTGATAAAAATTCTTTAAAAGGTTTTAGTCATTTGGAGAAACCCAGCAATAAAACTGTTAATCTCTCTTTTCCTGAAGAATTGTCAATTTTTTTTTCTTTCCTCTGCGCATGCGCATTAATCAAATGTGTTTTTCCCGCACCTTCTTTGTGTCCTTTTCACCTATAATTGTATATTCTGAGTTTCCAGGAAAGGTTGAAATAAAGCTGTAAATTTTTTTCTGCAGGAGAGATTTTTGCAGTTTAAATTTCAACTAAGCCAGCTAAAGTACTCACTTCAAAACTTCCTGGCATAATTTCCAATAAATTTATCATATCAGAAAACATCTTGCATGGTATTAATGAGCAATAATTATGCAATAATAACGAATTGAATTTAGCATTTTTACTGACTTTATCATGTCACCCTTGTCGAGTTATTTTGCAATTCTTTTATTGCACGAAATTAATATACAGCTTCCAAAACTTAAATATGTTTTGTAGATGCGTTTTTCTTAACCGATTGAAACAAAAAAAAATTATACAAAATTTTACTTGAATTTACAAAGTTCCACACCCCGAGTGTAATAGCGCCTGGTGATCGTTAAATCCGTTCGTGGTCGCAAAGTCCTCCATGTCGAGAGTAATTCCACTGGGGGTACTGAGTCAGAGGTGATCGCTCTCTGTTCCAGGTCTAAATTACGATCTGAGATGAATGAATGAATTTGCATGAATGAAGTCCGCCCCCTAAAAAGCGCTGTGACGTGTGTGTAGCTAAGTCGTACTCTTGGCGCCTAGATGTCGCTACTTGTAAAACAAAGAGACGCATTTCTTAGGCTTAAAATCTGCTGATCGTATCAGCGGGGGCTTGCCCACGGCAATTGCCATTAGTCACAACAACAACAAGTTCCATACCAAATTCGATACATTAAAGTCAATGCGTTTTTGAACTATCTCGTTTTCAAATTTCTGAACGAATAGACCGACAGACAGTGAAAGTGGCTTTCAATTTGGTTTAAAATTTGGAAAGATGTTTATACCATAGATGCTAAATCTGCATTCATCATTTTATAAATCTAGCCACTTTGTTTTGTAATTATCGGTTAGCTTATATTCAAGACTTCCATTAAACAGACTTTACTCAAAATTTGATAGAAATCTGTAAATCGGTATAAAAACAATATACTGAATTTCAACGGTTTAGATTAAAGCGACTTTGAATGATCGTTGTCACAAATAGATAGACAGAAATTGTCCAAAAACGTGTTTTTGATTTGTGTTTATGTGAAATGTGTTTTTGGCGCCACAAATTCATCGAAATCTCGACAGTTATTAAACTCTCTCTATGCTGCATATACGAGAAAGAAAATAGTTGATAAACAAAATATGAAGCACACGAGCACACAATTCCATTTCCCAATAATATTGTAACATTTTTAGAGTAGCGGATTCGGATTGAATGGACTTGAGGACAGCACAGACAAATTTATTTACAGCTATTTACAGGCATTTACAGGATGACATGAGGAAGGAAAGCTTCAGATAAAATCAATCCAGCAGTCAACAGTCACTTACAACGTAAATGCAAGCCTTACGCACAATAAACACAGACTGCAAAACAACTATCGTATAGCACAGCAAACAGTAAATCACAGCGAGCTCAATTATACAACATTAACAGCAAACATAAACACAGCTTACTTATAACAAGCGAGAAAAGTAACCAGCTCGTTCAACGAGTCGCTACTCTTCCGAGAGGAACTTACTAATATGCGGCAACCCGTCCCTTATATAGCCGAGCGAGCGGGTACGCGAAGCTTCGAAAAACACCGAGAGCGATTCAGCGGTTACCAGACTATTCCTTTCGCCAAACCAACCCGGCTGGCGGCAAGTTCTTCATCAACCGACGTCAATCGCTCTCTCCTTCCGTGCGCTTTCGCGACGTACGCCTGCTTGAAACAATATTTTAATAAATAAATAAATAGAAAAGTAATATCACCTCATGCGAATTTATTTTAACCCTATAAACAAGAACACAGCAAGAAAATTGATCGAAATCATTTGCTTTGAAGTTAATTAATATTAATAAAGCTACTTATTAAATGTTAAAATTTACTTACACTAAGTCATCTTATTATTAGCTTTATTGACTAATAATTATTCTCATTAACTAAAAAAAGCAAAATTTAAACTATATAGATAGATAATTCTAGTAAGATAAGATCAATAGACAATGCTATTATCCCCAACCCATCATGCAACATGGTTGTAGTGTTTGAATCTCCGCTATGCAAAATTATACAAGAAAGTCAAAAATGGAAAAGTGCTGTACATTTTAATAATGGTACTTTTCGTTATTCGGGCGCCAGCGAAAACCCGCCAAATAATGTAGAATTCCGCCAAATTTCTTTGGCGAGCGATTTTTTGCTGTCTTCCGGCTAACGGAAAAGTGCATCAATAATGAACATAAATTGAAGTGCCAAACGAATTACTTTTCTTTTTCTTTTTAGGCAACCCCTTAGAGTGCGACTCCCACATTGAGTGGATGTTTAAAGTGGCACGACCATACGTTCTCAAAGGAAAATGCGTTTCACCTGCGGAAAGAAAAGACGTCGATTTGAAAAGAATTATTGACGACAAACAGAGAGACGAAGATTACGACGATTTTTAAGCCTCAACACTTTAATGTACCTGTACCTGAATAAAATTATATCTACTTTGAATTTAAAAAATTTCCCAAGCTGAAATATTTTCATCAAAGCAAGATTTTCCCAAGTACCTGTCGAGATAAAATTTTTCAGACTGTAACTAATTTTCTCTCTAATTTTTCAAATATGATTTTTTTAAGGAAAAAATTCTCATCCCAGTACTTAAATTTACCATATTTTTTGTGATTTTTTTCAGGCCATAAGCCTTTGTTGATTGATGTAGGAAGTAAAACTTTTAAAATTAAAACAAAATTGAGTAAACTAGATAATGCATAAAAAGTTGGTTAAAACTGGTTCATAAGAGCGAAATACTCAGAATATTCAAGACTCTCTTTAAGAAGAAGATTTTTATAACTTTTATAAAGCGAACAAAATACATTTCCTCTTAAAATGTAGTGGATTGTTCTATGAATTAGATTACCGAAGAAAAGATAATTTATATTGCCAAATAAATTAGCATATGGTAAACTCTTGTAAAACTACTAGAAATTATTTTACGAAATGACTCGCTTCTATATGTTTACTTTAAAAAAAAACAAATTTATTTATGGGATTGTTTATTGAAAAACTCATTATATTTGTGAACCTACTTATCTGGTCAGCAATTTCAATACTTACGTATTAGACCATCGAACTTTATCGCCAAATTTGAAGTCATCATCAATGAGTTGCTAAACTGCCAATAATGGCTATCCGGCAATGGGGTAATTCGCTGATCTTTATCGCCAAATTTAAATCCGCATCAATGAGTTACTAAACCGTTGGCGACTGTTAGTGAAGACGCTCTAGTACGTAAGTACCACAATTTCAATTTTTAAATTTTTTTGTTAAAAATTGAGACAAAAATAGTTATTTAAATAGATGAAACCACAACAAAAACTTATTTTAGATTTCAATCTTTTTACCAGTTGTGGGGAATTATTATAAATATTGCTACCAAATTGAAATGTAACAAAATTAAAAATTGAAGAAGTTGGAACACAAGCAAAACCACAACAAAAGCAGTAACATAAAAATATAAAAAATCTCCTTGGCAAGCTGAATTAGGATATTTTTTAAGCTTTAATCAATCAAATAGATCAACAAATTTAATCCATTAGCATTAATTTATGATTTTGTTTTTCGATTCCTTTTATTATTTCACATTATCTTTATATATGTATATCTTGTTCTAATTTTCAATCATTATTAAAATACATTTTATTCATCCATTCAAGTTCAATTACGCTTTTTAAAATTTTTAGTGGATGGCATTTGATGTTAATACAGTTTTTCGAGTATTAATTCTTTAATTAAATGTAACTAATTTTTAATACTTTAAATAGAGTGTTAGTAGTTTGTACAGAAAACTGAAATCAAATGGCAGTAGCTCAATCGGTAAAATGCAAGGATTTCGGTATTTTTCACGTGAAGGTGAAGAATGCGTGTTCAATTCTTGAGAAAATCAATAATTTTGTGATAAATAATTTATATAAATTGTTATCATTTAGTAAAAAGTAACTAAAATAAAGTATTTCATTTTTACCTAAGTAAGAATTGACTTAATTTCTTTAATATTATTGCTATATTGAATATTAAAAACATCTTTAACAAGTTCAGAATTTTTAATTTTATTCCTTGTTTTCCGATGAATGAAGTTTAACAGATGCTGTGAAAAATATTTAAATGTTATTAATACCTGTTAAGTAAATAGTCTAGAGTCCGGTACAGATTAAGGAGTTCTAGAATTAAAATTATACACTTAATTTCATCTACTTGAATGATGAACAAGTAATTTTAATTGAGTAAATATGTTTGATCTTAGAAAGTTCAAAGTACATAGATATCATACATAAGATCGAATTTAAAAAATTCGACTACCACAACATTTGTAAGTATTGAAAAAAATATTGTAATTGTCAAAAAATTCCGAATTCAAGATTTTGACGAATCTACACATAACAGAATTGTCAAAAAAAAATTTGAATTCGAGATTTTGACAAATCTACACATAACAGAATTGTCAAAAAATCCAAATTCGTGGTTTTGGCAAATCTACACATAACAGAATTGACAAAAAAAATCCAAATGCGAGATTTTGACAAATCTACACATAACAGAATTGACAAAAAATCCGAATTCAAGATTTGACAAATCTACACATAACAGAATTGACAAAAAATCCAAATGCGAGATTTTGACAAATCTACACCTAACATAATTGACAAAAAATCCGATTTCGGAATTTTGACAAATCTACACATAACAGAATTAACAAAAAATCCGAATTCGAGATTTTGACAAATCTACACATAACAGAATTGTCAAAAAATCCGATTTCGGGATTTTGACAAATCTACACATAACAGAACTGTCCAAAAAATCCAAATTTGAGATTTTGACAAATCTACACATAACGTATTTCCTAGAGTTCGAACTAAATGTATGATATTATGATTCTGGCTGTCTTTGAATATGATAACTTAAAAATACTTTGAATTCGATAGATAAAAATTTGTATATTGTATTATTTTTAGCATTGAGGTAGTTAAAAGATCCATAGCAGCCCTAGAAACCGAAGTGTGGTCATAAGTGTTAAGGTATTTTTGTAGCATGATTTATTATATCAGCAATTTATTATTAAATATGATTTATAGTCTCATGAATCATAATAATAAATTGTTGACATGTAAAACATTAGATTTCATAATTCTGTTAACCATATAAATTCATAAGGGCAATGAATAAAATAGAAAAAAAAATGATAGGTTATCTTTTGGAAACAAATGCCAGTTTTATGCCCAATTTTGCTATTAAGTAAATTACAAAAAGGGTAATAGTGTGATTTATTCCGTACTGAGGACAGATTCACATCAAAGATTTGTTGTTGTTGCTTCTAATGGCACTTGCCATAGGCAAGAGCGCTGATGACCGTCAGCGATTTTAAGCCGATTAAGTGTCTTTTGTCTTTCAGTAACGCCAATTAGGGTAAAGAGTACGACTTAGCTACATCATGCGTCACATTCACATGCACAACCCCTTTTTACAGGGGAAGGGGCACATTCACACGCCTCACAGATAGCACATAGAAGAACAACCATGCCTTAACCCGGGATGCCCGGATCACGAGGAAGACGCGCTACCTCTGTGCCTGAACACCGGCACGTCAAAGATCTACATGTCATAACTTTCGATCAGCAATGTTTCACTTGAACAGGGCGTCAACCTTATTATACCACAGTCAGAGAGACACCTTGATTATTTCTTTATAAGTAATATATTTTATTCAATTTTCTGAAATAAAATATTATGCTTCGCAAATCACAAATTACTTAACTAGCAGAATCATCACTATAATCAATACACATCGAATTATCATCTTGACAACGTTTTGGGAATAGATTATAAAAGAATTTGGAACCTTAAGAATTAGCTTCGATTATTTATAGACTAATCTATAAAATGCATTTCATGATACTTAATTATTAAACTTATTCTCAAAATAGGTTTCTAAGCTAAAATGGAATCAACAATATCAGTAGTATTATCATGAATGATAAATTGATATCATGAATTCGTACTACTGTGATAATATTTCTGGTTTTCTCTTATTTATACCTGGAAGCCATCTGCGGTTTTTCTTTTTTATCGAAGATTCATCATTATATTTGAATTTAATGAAATTTCCTTTTTTAAACGAATTTCTCCATCTTGCGCATTCAAATGCAGGATCATTTCTTATTTCTCTTGAAAATAGACATTGATTGAAATATTAAGATTGATATAAACATAATCAATAAAATAAAGTTATTCTGTAGAATATCAGTAAGAATGGTTCTCTTTTATGTTATCGCTATTCATGTATCAACATTCTCTGAAAACCTGTATTTGTGTAGTTCATCTTGATTTTGATTTGTTAGATCCTTTATCCCTTCAATGTCGTTTTAAAAATGCACAGGGATCTTTTTTGTGGTGAGTTTAGTTTAATTTAGTTATATTAACATCCCGATGGAAATTAACACTAAGGCTATTTTGGGAATTAATTTTCACCGTGGTCAGATGACGAGTACGACACCTGAGTTGGAACGCACCTCCTTTCCACACCACGTCACACCAGAGGGAGGACTTTTTTGGTGTACGCAAGCAAGAAATTTTTGAACCATAGCAATAATAATATAGTTTTTGGAAGAATTACAGCACTATTGATTAACATATTTTAAACACAACTTGCATCTTGGAATTTGAGTCTTTTGTATGACAATATTGCACTGAATTTTATTTTCAGAAGAATTAAACAGGTTAAACATAATATAAAAGAGTTGAACAGGTTAAATACAATATAAAAGAGTTCAAAAGATTAAATACAATATAAAAGAGTTCAAAAGATTAAATACAGTATAAAAGAGCTCAACAGGTTAAATACAATATAAAAGAGGTGAGCAGGTTAAATACAATATAAAAGAGTTCAAAAGATTAAATACAATATAAAAGAGTTCAACAGGTTAAATACAATATAAAAGAGTTCAAAAGATTAAATACAATATAAAAGAGTTCAACAGGTTAAATACAATATAAAAGAGTTCAACAGGTTAAATACAATATAAAAGAGTTCAACAGGCTAAATACAATACAAAAGAGTTCAACAGGCTAAATACAAAATAAAAGAGTTTAACAGGTTAAATTCAATATAAAAGAGTTCAACAGGTTAAATACAATATAATTTTAATTTAAATCTTTCAAACTGTTTAATTACATTCGAGATTTCCCTTTAAGATTTTCTATTTGTTTTCAAGAATGTGTAGAGATTTCTCGTTCGTTTTAATGCAATAAAACAAATTGCACAAAGCACGCTATAAACGATCAATGCTGAAATTGTATACATTATCCACAAATGCTGCCAAAATTTTGGAAATTTATACCAAAAATACGGAACTTATCGAACATCTATGGGGAAAAAAATCATGAAATTAATATAGGAGCGATTTGCCGAAACTTTCGTATGCATTCTCTAATGAAGGTTTTGTTTATTCTTCCTGAATAAAATTTGTTGGCCTATTAAGTCTTTTTGAACAAGTCATACTAGATTTTCCGGCCCACTACGAAGGATCAGGGATTTAAACTATAAAACTTAAATATCGGACCACCGCAGCAGTAACACTTGAGGGAACGATGATTGAGTTCTAAGAACCATCACCGGACAAGGTACAACACTTCCCATAGGAAGTACGTCCCGTCATTGATGAGAAGGATCTACCCCGCCCCTCTATTAGTGTACCTTCCAAGGTTGCATGATCCAACCACCATGCTGGAAGCATCCGCATATAGAGGGGCCCCCTCCCTCAGGGGGAACTGTTTGGGAACTATCAAGCCCCCCCTTTTTGATTACCTTTTTATGAATAGAGGGATATATTCTAACCCAATTTGAAAAATGGATTCTACTCATAATGATAGAATTTAATATTTTATTCAAAATTTTGATTTCACTTGGAAATTCTACACATTAATAATAAATGCGTAAATAAGTGAAAAAAATCATACAAATCAGAACACATCAGTAGTTTATGATCAGTGATCAGTGCTGTTTTGATTAAGATTGGTAACTTACATGATACAGTGAATTTTTGTCATTCATAATGATATGCAGAGCTCGTAACGATATGTGTAGTTTTATGTATGAATAAACTGTTTTATAATTTAAAAAAAAATACAGTATTTGATATTTTATACTGTTTTTGAAGTTATGAATTGGTGAGATTATAAGTGTCCCATCTTCTTAAAAATAACTGACTGAAATGATATTATTATTTTTTTAGGATTTTGAATAATGCGTCAGATTAAATAATTGAAATAAAAGTATTTTTCAATTTTTTAAATAAACAAAATTCTATGCAAATAATGTTTTTATTTTTTTTAAAATTGTTTGTAACAAATAATTAAAAAAAGGTGATGAACTCTATAAATGCTCTGGTTTTTATTTCATACTCTTCAAAATGAATATTTTGTGCTTTTCCATATACTAGAGAAAACCAAGCGTGCATTTTCAATATTTTTTCCTATTCGAATACTTGAAATAAAAAATATTATATAAAAGAAATTTTAATAGTAAGATGAGATGTAAAATTTTATTTATCTACTTGACTGAGTTTAAGAGTTACAGTGTTTGAAAGTATACGAAGCTACACTTATACTGTATTATAGAGTGAAATATAGTAAAACTCGGACGGGTTTGGTTTAAAATTTGAATAGGATCAAATAGAACACAGAGTACGACTTAGCTACTACATACGTCACATTCATTTGCACAACTCCTTTTTAAGGAGGAGGAACATTCACACACTTTACAGAAAGAACAACAACCATTCCTTAGCCAGGAATCGAACTCGGGACGTCCAGATCATAGGAAAGACACGCTACATCTATGCCAGGACACATTTTGTGGAAATATCACATAAAATTCAATTCGTCTAGATCAAAGAGTTTTTAAATTATAATGCTTTTAGACATGCAGAGTAAAAGATTGTCAGTCAGAAAAGTATTTTTTTCTAAAAAAACATATTTTTCGGAATCTGGCCTTGGGGGGGGGGGGGGGCTCGAAATATGGTGGTTCACCCAAATCTCCAAATTACAATTTGTTGCGGATTATTGTATTTTCTCTTTACATTCTTTCTATACAAGAAAGTAAAAATCTAAATGGAATTTAATAGTGATAGCTCAATAAATATTATTGGATGTTTTTGGCATAATTTAATTTTCAGAAATATGAAAGATTTTTTAATAAAATTTTTAAGTATCAATAAAAAGAACTAAATATTTTGTATTATCTTCATATAAATAAAATTATTAGGGCTATGTATGTATATAGATACGTTCAACATTCTTTTAACAAATAAGACAATTTCAAAAAAAAAATCACATTTGTTATATAGGACATGATAAAGAATACTATCAAATTTTCAAAGTGTAAAAGTAAAAAAAAAAAATATTAAATTAATCAGACATTTTCAAAGTTTTATCTTTTTTTACACTATGCGCCTTTTTTATTTTAATAGTAATATTAGCAATCGCCTTTTGATTGAGAGGGAGCTTAAAGCAGTGATTTAATCATGCTTTAAGGTAAACTTAAATCAAGGACAAACTTTCTTTTATTTCATCACTTATAATCAAAACATAAGGTGAAAAGTCGCTGTTGATAGTTTTTAAGAATCGTCTGCTTGAAATGGTATTATAATGTTAAGTAAAAGCAAACGATAAAAGATAAAACACATTTCAGACAACGAAAAGATTTTGTATACTATAATTTTTTATACAAATATAATGTTTACGTTGAAATATTATACGTGAATTTATTTGGATCTCGAGAAACCAGTCATACCAACAAATTGTAATATAAATAGAAAATGAAAATGCCAAATAGGCATTCAAATAAATATTTTTTTTCATTTATGGAAAATCTGTTCATACATATCTATCAGAGACGATAAAGATATCTCGAGAACAATGATAAAAAAATAACTATTTGATTATAAAGTTAAACATCCTATTTGTTATTTTCAGTATTCTAATACTTAAATCTGCAAATAAAGTTCCATTTACAAAAATATTGTTACATTTATTTAACTAGATTTGTTTCGAGTCCCAAAATGTTGGAATTATGTAATATATTCTTTCTTCATTTAATGATGTTCTGTGGTTGAAATCTAATTCTTACGTGCAAGTGTGAGAGTGCTTTTAACTTATATCTTGAATCGCATCTGGAAACCATCTGTGATTTCTTAAATCTGAAATTCTTCAAAAGGCTATTTAAACTTCTTATTTTATCGTCTGATTCTACTCCAAATCAGCCAGCTTGAAAGGTAAGAGTACTTTCTAGATGTCATAAGAAAGACCGGTATTTATTTTTTATCATTTAATGCTATTTTTAAAAGCAATGTAAAATTAAATTTATGTTTATTGAAATATTATAGGCTTTTATTTCTATAAAACTCTGTAATTTTTTAAAAAAAAACCTTACTTTAATAAGGTAAAATTTGTTCTTTTTACAGATTTTAGAATCGAGTTCGTTCTTTTTATTTTATTTGCTTTATTTTATTTTCTTATTTATTTTTATTTCTTTCTGGTATACGAAGAGAAAATAAGTATATAATATATATATATAGGAAGGTAATTAAGAAAAGTAATTTAATTTTGAAAAAAATAATCTAAAATAGATATTTTAACGAATCTCCCAATTTCAGGCATCTCTAAGTTCAATAAGCACTTTTTTAAAGTTATGTCTTTTTGTCTATGAATAAGGTATTCAAAAATACTTTCATTTAAAATGTTAATTTAGTATTTGTTTTTTTTCCGCTACATTTGTAGTTTTCTGTTTGGTTTTGAGTGGGATCCATTCAGAAGAAGTTAATCCTGTTCCTGTCTTCAATACAAATAAACACGTTAGCTTATAAAAATATAGATGAATAAGATTTGATACACAAATTTAGCATCATCACTTATACAAATTTAGCATAAAGTAACTACATAAAAAAATTTCAGGAAAGCATTCAAGTGGGGATTGTATGTCATTAGGCTTAGATAAAAGAAATTTAGAAAGCGATTTCAGCATTTAAAATTTAAATCCACATCAAATTTTTAGAACATATAAGCACGACAAAAATTATGCAAAAAAGATAATTTTCAGATTTAGAGTATCGTTTTCTTAAAATGATTGCTAACATAATGTTATTAAAAGCATGTTCTTATAATGGGTTCCAAAATACGTAATTATAGATAAAGGAACAAAAATTTGAGCTGCAAAACTACCATTTTAAAATTCATCATTTTTGTATTAAACAATCACAAAATCCTCAGAAAACTTAATATTAGTGCCCAATAATGTATTCGTATTCTTACTTCAGTGTAAATGGATAAGCCTTTTCTCGCATCTTTTTGGAAATATGATATCCTTCAGATTTAATGCAGTATGAAAATGAATAACATTATATTGATGCGGAAAAAGGCAGCGTGAAAGGCAGATGAATAATTTTGTTAGGTTTAAAAATGATGCTAAACTAGTTTGCAATTTAAAATTTGAAAACGTAATGAATTAATAATTTAAAATACATAATTTCTTTTCTATATTTGTATTATAACTTCTCAAGAAAGGGATTTTATATAATTTATTATCAGCTGCATTAATAGATTATATATAGTCATATTATAATTGATTTTAAAAAGATGGATATGGTTAATTATACTTCAGATAATTTTTCTCTTGGATTATAGAATTAGTTTATCCATAAAAATTAATTGAAATTAATTTTCAGTAAGGCGGAAAGAAAAAAAGGTGATAAATCTAAGAAGAAAGAAAGATTAGAAATATAATTAAAATTATACCAGTTTCATTTCCTTTTTAATGAAAAATTTCAGATTATGAAAACTAGAAATTATTATCTACATTAATAATTCTCAAAATATGGTAAGGAAAAATACCCACTTGAAATTTAACGCAAAATTAAAATTTTGGAGGAAAAAAAACAGTTAACACAAGTGAAATAAAATACTAGTTCGACAACACTCCTAAAACTGGGAAGTTTATAAATTTATGTTCTTAATATAATACAAAATATGCAATTTTTATTTCTTTTCAATGGAAAATTTGTAATTAACCAAACTAAAATTTATTCTTTAGAGTAGTATCTAACAAACTAGTTATAACAGTCTCTACTCATGGAAAAGTGAAGGAAAAAAAAAGAACTAAAATTTAGTGTAAAATCAAATTTTGGGAAAAAGGAAAAGAAAAAAGAGAGCTGGATTTAAATAAAACAAAAATTACTCATCGCTACAAAAATTGGAAGCTTTATGAGTTTATACGTCTAACATAATTCAAAATATTACATTATTTTTTATTTATTTTAAGGAGAAATTTGTTAGAATTTATTCTTTAGATCAGAGACTCTCAAAACATTCTTTAAATCAAAATTCTAAAAAGAAAAAAAAAAAAAACGCATAAAATTAAATTTTGGCACAGCAAAACAAGTAATATAAAAAAAAATATTTTTAATGTCAATTCAAGGTCAACAAAAAGTAATTTTATTTTAGCTACTCTTTATTAAATAATAACAATTGATATAAATAATTTATCAAAAAGTTATCGATTGCCGCAAGAATGGAACTTGCATTCTTCACCTTCAAGTGAAAAATACTGAAATCCTTTTTATTTTACCGTTTGAGTTACTGCCTGTAGGTTTCGGTTGACATTACAAACTTCTAAAACTCTTTTTCAAATATTAAAAATTAATTAAATTTAATTAATGAATTAATATATGAAAAAACTGTAGTAACATCGAGTGTTATCCGCTACGAATTAAAAAAAAAGGTATTTGAACTTGAGTGGATGAATAAAAGGTATTTTATTAACGATTGAAAATTTGGACAAAATATATTAATAAATATATATAGGGTAAGCTAATAATAGGAATTGAAAAAAAGAAACAAAAAAAAAAGACAGATTTAAATAAAACAAAAATTAGATATCGCTACAAACAATATACAGTAGAATTTGAATAAAATATAAAAATTTTATAGCAAACAATTAAAACCTTAATGTTCACAGGAGGTGAGATGTACATAAATCTTATACAGACAACAACCATTTAATATTGGAAAGCTGAGAATTGCTATATTAATCATTATTTAAAAAATAATTATTAAATTAAAATATTAAAATGAAATCTGCTCTTCATATTTCAATGTATCATGTCAGAAGATAATTTCTTGAACGGCCAAGCACCACGTGCTCGTGCAAGTTAAATTATATTTTTATTCATTTTAATTATTTCATTGAATGAGTCTCTTTAGTATTGCAAACAATCCCCCCCCCCAAAAAAAAACTTTGTCTCGCGTTGATTGTTTAAAAAATATTACATTTCCTACTTATTTCATTTCATATAATCGCATTCTCAAAATGACATTTTTCTAGGTTTTATTTGCTGTCGTCATTAACTTATTTTTTTAATCATAGCTTTTGTATATGCAATGCCAACGCGTTATTAATAGCTGATTTTTTTAGATTCTCGTGCAGATAATAAAATTTCGATTTTTCGCTTACTGATTTTTGTTGAGGCCACAAAACCTCATTCCTAAAAATATATCATGTTCTGACATAATAATAAAAGTGATTAAATATTACATAATTGAATTTCCATAAAGGTTCGCTTAATTGTTTATAAAATTTTCTTTGGAATTTATAAAATTTGTGAACAAAAAAAAGAAGATTAAAATGAAATCTGCTTTGTAAATTTCATTGTATCATGTCAGAAGATCATTTCTTGAACGGCCAACCACCAAGTGCTCGAGCAAGTTAAATTATATTTTTATTCATTTTAATTGTTTTATTAAATGTATCACTTTAGTATTACAAACGATTAAAAAAAACTTTGTTTTGCATTCATTGTTTAAAAAAAAACATCGCATTTCCTATTTATTTCATTTCATATAATCGCGTGCTCAAAATGACATTTTTCTAGTTTTTATTTTCTGGAGTCATTAAATTTTTTTTAAATCAGAGCTTTTGTAAATTCAATGGCAACGCGTTATTAAAAGCTGATTTTTTTAGATGTTCGTGCAGATAGTAAAATTTCAATTTTTTGCCAACGGATTTTTTAAAAAAATTTATTATTATTGTTATTATTATTATTATTTTGCCAACGGATTTTTGTGAAGGCCACAAGCCTCATTCCCAAAATAACATCATGCTCTGACATGATAATAAAAGCAATGATTGGTTTTAAAAATATGTTTAATGCTTTTTAAAAATTTGTCAACCTGTTTCACAAAAGCAATTTATAAAAAATAATTATAAGGTATTTTGATTTTTCTAGATATAACCATTCCTCCATAATGCATACGAAGACCTGCTCTTTCGTTTTTCTGCTTCTGGGGATGATACTCCCCGTTTTGTCAAGCAAGTGCCCAGACCCTGATAGGCTACCAACTACTTGCTCGTGTGATGAGGAATACATTGACGAAGTGGTGGACCTCGAGCTGTCATGTAGTGGTTCTTCCCTAGATGAACTGAACGATGCTTTACGCTTACTAGATACTAATAGCAGGCTTGAAGTCATTCTGGATGAAATGAACTTAGGGGCCTTACCATCTAGACTTTTCGATGGTTGGAATGTGGTGAAACTGGACATCTCTCATTGCGAATTGGACAGCCTTTCACCTCAAGGGCAGGTGGCATTGGCTGGTTTGGAAGATAAATTGGAAGTAAGTTAAAATAAAATGAAATCTATATTAATAAAAATGGATCGCGAAATGCGTTGCTAAGCGCAAAACTAGAGAACGGCTCGACCGATTCGGCTAATTTTTTTTTAGTATTTTCGTTAAGGCACGAGGATGGTTCTTATGGAGAGAGAAAATGAAAAAACTGCGATTAAAATAGTTAAAACGACACTTTTCTTACTTTCCCGCCAAAAATTTTCATTTCCTTCCCCCACACTGAGTAAGATTGCAGGAAGTAATAAATTATGATCTGTTTACAAAGAAATATGCGAAGTCAGTTGGTTTTCATTTGTAGAAAACAGGAAGTGTAAAAAGGAAAGAAAATAGTTGCTTTTATGCAGCTGATTACACTGATTAAAAACATTCTTCCAAACGGACATGGCTGTCATTTTGTTCATTATTTGAGAGCGTTTCATTTTTTTTACTGATTCTATTGATTGTACTCTGATAAAAAAGTTATTTTACTGTTCTTAAAGATAAAAATTCTTTTTTATATATAAATACGGCTTGAAGAGCTTTTAATATGTTTATGTTGTTTTTGGAAAGATTTATGTGTTAAACGATTCTTTTTATTTCCGTAGTGTTTAGTCTGTATAGATATTTAATTTATGCCTGCTCAAAATAAAGTCGGGAAAGTAATAAAAAAAGAATAACAAAGGGAAAAAAAGAGTTTGTAGAAAGAAAAGTAATGAAGGAAAATTTTAGCGAGTATTAATACTGGTGAACCGACTGGTCGCCAAAGGCGGTAAGTTTAAAATAAAGTGAAATCGCCAATCGCAAATTCCAAGTTATCATGTGAGAACATTTAAATTTTTTAGTGATTATTTGTCTTAACTAATTTAAGTCATTAACCAGGTTAAACTGGTTTGAAAAAAATGAAGAGACTTCTTTCTCTCTTTAACGATAGTTTTTTTAAACTTTCATTTTCATTTTTTATAGCTAGCAAACAAAGTTTTGGAGCTAGACCGATTTTAAGATTTAAAAAAACCCAATAATTTAATCGAAAAGTTAACTATTACTGGAAGTTGTTTGTATTTGCTGTTGGCAAAATCCAATGAACGTAATGTAGTTTGATATTAAAATTATATTCTAATATTTACAGTATTTTGAGAAATACAATGAGTAAGAAGAAGCTTATTTTATCATTAAAGAATAAATATAAATCGCGTTTTACAAAAGTAAGAGAGTTCAAACTGAAATAAAATAAAAAAAAAACAACGATAAACTTCTGAGATAATTATTGCGAGATTAATTATTCAAAAGTAAGAAATCGTAAACAATCTGGAAGATGACGCCATTTCATAGAAACGACAAACAAAAAGTAATTGATTGTATCTTTAATTAAATATTTCAAACAATACTGGCAAACCTAACCCCAAATGTCAAAGTTAATTCGAAGACTCCAAAACCTCCTAACCAAAATAACATCATGTTCTGATATGATAGAAATTTTTAGGTCTAAAAATAAGGTATGGACACTAAAATTATTATTATTATTATTATTTTTTGAAAAAATGAGAAACCCACTAAAATTTGGTATGGGGTATGACAAAGTTAATATCAAATAATTACAAACTCTCATAAAATTAATATTTTGGGAAAGAATAATGTTATATACGGATGTCAATTGGTGAAGGGTTTTTTTAACATTTGTGTTCAATTTAATTTAGTAACCGTTGTTCAAATTGCTCCATTCTCTGTTATCGTTGTTGATTCATAAATCATCTATATGATTTGTATTAGCTCAATTGATACGATAATCGTCCTGTTGGTGTATGTATGATGATTATAGTTCAATAAGCTGTATAACGCAAAATACGCGTTATTTCAAGAAAAATCCTGAAACCACGTATTATACATAGCAAAATTACTCTCTAAATGCACACAATTGTAATAATTGTAGAAATTAAGGGCACAATAGACAGCAAATTACTAATAAAATAAAAGTGACCACATTTACAATGATATTTAGCGTTAGCCATTTGCAATAAAAGAAGATATTAATTAACTCCTTTCAACTCCTCGAGTTCATTTAGCTTTCCAGCAGGAACTGACGTCACATGGAATTATCCAGAAGATTCTCTAAATATTGATTCTTAATAGAGATAGCGCCATAATTCTTATATTTTCCAGAATATGTTCAGTTTTGTCAAAATCGCATATTTTCTTATCAAATTGTTGAATTTACAATTATCATCAAGGTCAAGGAGTTTTGACATGACATCTATTAAAAGTCTTAGCAAATGTCTCTTTCCAACTGCAAATCTAAAATTGAAATGAAGTGATATAAAAAATTTGTAAAAATATGGAAGAAAGAAAAACAACTATACATTGATGTCTCATAGTTTCCGAGATCTGATTCTCAAACTCACTAACAGTTTTAAGGAATAATTAAATAATATTTCCCTAGCTATTATCTTGCACTTTTTTGAATGTATGAAAGACATTTTAAATGTCATCGGTCGAAGTATGTATGAGAAGATTATTTGTCTTTTCCATTCCAGAATTTACATCACATAATTTGTAGTGTGAGAGCATTAACGTTTCTAGATTATCGCCAGTTTTAACCAAATATCTTATAATTTTATTGACCTTAGAAAGGTAACCTTTGAAAATTAACAAGAATGATAATCATTCGTCTCCTAGACGAAGTGTATTTAAAATCAATTTTTAAAGCTAATTTAAATAAAAGAAAACTACCTGCAAATTATTTCATAACTCTTGATTGTCAAGTAGGATAAAAATATTATTTATTTATTTTCGAAGCAATCTTTACACATATATGTGTGATCTCCGCTCATTGCTCTTGAACATAACAAACAAAAATTGTGCGTCTTTCTGTGGAAATTATATGGGCAAAATGTACATTTTTTTTTCTTTTTTTTTAAAGTTTTGGATTGTTTATGTCGTTGAATATTTAGATTCAGTTTTAGGAGTTCATTTATAACAGTCCTTGTTGATCGGGGCAAAGTTGATATGTTGAAACGTTTCTACATCCAAGGAGCAAGTAAAACTTCAATAAAATCTTAATCTTCCGATTCATTCTCAGAAGTAGAATTATCTTCCTCGCTTGATTCTTTCAATAATTCACGGGTAGCTTCTGGACTACCCCACAAATTTTCTCCTAGAAAACGCTTCGACATCTACAAACATACACAGAAACACCTTCTTAATACTAACGGGACGGGTAACCATTCGTCTTTGAGACGACTAAGGCTCTGGATATACTACAAGCAGAAATATTTCGGGGAAAAGGAACGTCCTCATCTCTAGTTCCCAAGGTCAGATTAAGGTACTGAGTAGAACGATCCGTTCACCGTTATAGGCAAAGAATAGTCAAAGTTATTTAGTAAGCGTTCGTCCAGGATACGAATGGTTTGTATTTTAGGGTTAATAAACTTTCTTGCTTCGTTCAGCTATTCGATATTTTTGGACTGCCTCACAAAGCTTAAAATGCCAGGAAATTTCTTATAAAACTAATATAGCAAATATATATTTATGTAATTTCTTTAAATAATTATATTAAAAGGGTTAATAAACAAATAAAAATTGATAAATTTCATCTTCGACGATTTACAAGTTTGTATTCTTTTTACAATGTCTTACTTGTCTTAAAATACTTACAATATTACTTACATTGTCTGGAAACGTCTTGTAAAACTAGTGTATCAAAAATATATTGATGCACTGGTCATTAATTCCGTAATACAGTGCTTAACATAATTAGATTAAAACAGTTAATAAGCAAATAAAAAATGATCAATTTCATCTTCGACGATTTACAAGTCTGTTCTTGTCTTACAATGTCTTACTTGTCTTAAAATACTAACAATATTACTCACATTGTCTGAAAATGTCTTATAAAACTAGTGTATCAAAAATATATTGATACACTGGTCATTAATTATGTAATATAGTGCTTGACATAATTAGATTAAAATAGTTAATAAGCAAATAAAAATTGATCAATTTCATCTTCGACGATTTAAAAGTTTGTACTTGTCTTACAATGTTTTACATTGTCTGGAAATGTCTTATAAAACTAGTGTATCAAAAATATATTATGTAACTTCTTTACATAATTAGATTTTTCCAGGGTAATAAAAAATGTTTTTTTTTTAAACTTTAAATTGCATTTAAACTATCTTGTTTTATTCCCTTCAAATTTCATTATTTCCTATTTCTTTAATTTTTCCTACAGAGTTTAGTTATAACTGCGAGCTTTAACGAAGAGAACCAGCGGACAAAAATCGATCTGAGTCATCTCCGACGATTGACCATTCTGGACTTGTCTTACAATGCCATAACCGAATTGAGTGATGATTGGTTTTCAATTGGTCCAATCTCACTGACCGAACTTGTCTTGTCCAATAACGGAATAGAGAAAATAGGAGATAGAGCCTTTGCTCATCTTGCCAACCTGGTTAAATTGGAATTGCATGGTAACAGGTTCGGTCCAGTCAAAACAAGCATGCTTCCAAGACCCGCCAACAGCCTAGAACATCTGGAACTCGAGTAAGTTTGATAGCAAAATAAAAATTCCAATTTTGACCTTTTAATGAAAAGACAGAGATGAGTAAATCTGTCTCAATAATTTTTGGCTCATGAATCCTTACTGATATAATGAATCCTACGTGGGAGGGGTTGTGATTAGAAATGAGAAGCTTTCGGCAATGTGGTTAGATCTCCACACCCTTATGATTACACGAAAAGAGACGAGGTGGATTTGACTCCTCCCATCGATGCACTTCCTTAGGGAAGAGTTGTACCATGGCCGGTATAACTCTTAGGATTAATCTACAGTTTCCACCAGTGTTGCTGTTGTGACGGTCTGGTCATTCATGTCTTTCTGTGTACTTTCCGGGGGTTCAGAATAATCAATTTAGGATTGGTTAAGTAAAGAATTTATTGATTTATTTTTACCAAATGAGATCTGAATGAATTAATATATTTTTAAGCTAGTAAATTAATTCTCCGAAACTGTCTAGAAATCCTCTCAATAAAGAATTAGTTTGAGAGGCTTAATATACAAGGTATTAGCTTTAAATCTGAACTATTGGTAATAGCTGCCATTGGCGACCAGCGGGTTATAAAAGTTTCCCTCAAATGTCTTTTTTTTTTTTAAATTTTGTCTGAAGCACGTCAGCATATAATTCATTCCAAAACAGTTAGTGTCGCCAATTGAAAATTTTGAAATTTTGTCACTACATCAGCAATGGTTAGAGTTTAATTGCGGTTTTTCATATGTTCTTGAACGCATATCTCAAAATATCTTGTAACAAAATTTTATTCCGTTCATGTATATGCAGCTATAATAAATTATTTTAAAAAAGCTTAAATATATTAGCGGTGAATTTCTGTTTGAGCATATGCAAGGTTGGATGATTAAATTCTAGAATTTTTTTAAATTTTTTTAACCAAATGAAGAGTAAATGTTGATTAGATCTATATAAAGGCCCTTCAGAAAAATAATCTCCATATACAAGAGTTGAAGATGAGCTACTTCATGTGGCATCTCAATATCCCAAGATCATTTTTTTTCTCTATAAAATCTGGTATACTTCGCATATTAGTCCAACAGAAGGTCATGAAAAATAGTGGAATATGAAAAACAGTTTATTGTTTTAAGTTTTTTGAAGAGATCCTTTTGAACAGGCCTTTGAAGCACCAGGACGATTACCGGATAAAGAATGGAAAAAGACACAGAAGTTTTAACACTGCATTTTCACGCTTAAATAAAAAAAAAATATTAACTTTAGAGAAAAAATGTAAATACGAAAATTCTATATATTTAAGACCTATATAATGAACTTTAAAATAATAATAACTTTATTAGATCAAGAATTTGAAATAAATAAAAAAAATTGATAAATATTACATTTTGTAAATTTTGGGTGATTATTATTATTATTATTTGAAATATCACTTGAGAACGAAAAAATATTATTATTCGGGTTATTTATCGTGAGTTCTTGGTAAAGACACTTGAATTTTGGATACGTCAAGTGGGGGTCTGTTTTCAGCAATAACAGTTGAATGCAGCCAATAATCTTATCTCAGAGAAAAATGAGTCCATAAGTGATCAATAATTATCTTGTTAATGAAGAAAGTACTAGGGTGCCTCAAAGGTTTTTCTTTCTCATCGTACTATGAATGACTTAATCTGGCTCTGCTTGGGAAAACATGCAGACATATCTTTCAGTCATCTATCTCATTGTTTTCGGTCTTAACGTTCATGAATCACTTAAAATAAAAAAATGAACTATGAATGTTTAATTCTAATAGATAGAATGCTTAAATTTACAGTATAGTTTGTTTCACAGTATATTTTAAGATTTTCACCCACAGCGTTAAACATGGGCAGGAAAGTCATAGAACAAACTCTTCGACCCGACCCGAAGACTCACGGATTAACCATAACCACTGAATGACCAGGCCGCCCCAAAAGCATTTAGTGGGAACTATGGTTGAGTCCTAATGGCCATCACCGCCCACGGTACAACCCTCCCGGAAGAAAGTACGTCCCGTCATCAATGGAAGGAGTCCAGCCCCCACTTATTATTGTACCACCTAGTTGGCGAGATCCAACCACCATACCGGAAACTTCTCATCTCCAATTAAGAGGGTCCACCAGGGGTAGGAAAAGACAATATAAAAGAGGCTTGTCATTGGAGACGGAATTTGATTTTATATGAAAATGTGCAAATTAAACACACTTAATATTAGGACAATAAACCATCAACGGTCGCAAAGCCGGGACTGTACCCTAAAACAGTTCTTTTGGTTATTAGTGGGATTGGAAAGGCATAATTTTCTAAAAACTCTTTCCTCAAGGTAAAACAATAAATTCTATAAATACTGTCATCAACTGGATTAATTGAAAGCTGCCATAGCAAAAATATGGCCAGAATTAATGAATCGATGAGAGGTTGTTTTTCATCATGACAAAGTGAAACCACTTATTGCATTAGTCGTAAAAGAGAAGAAACTCTTACAGTTTTATTGAGATGCTCTACCTCATGTCACATACTTTCCAAATATAGCTCCATCCGATTATTCCTTCTTTCTATTCTTAAAGGTTTCTTTTCGCGATAAGGAATTTAATTCCATCAGCGAAATAAAAGCGAAACTCGAGAATTACTTCTTGTCCAAAACACAATTTTGGAAAAAAAAAGCATAATGAGGCTTCTTGAGAGATGGAAGAAGGTAATAGAGCAGAAGGATTCTTATGTAACAAAATAAATAATATCTCAAAAAGTAAATATTTTATATTCATTTCATGTTGGAAATAGAAAAGAAACTTATGGTATACCCTAAAATGTAAAGGTAGAAGACTGTATAAAGAGTTTTTATATTGATAGCATCTTATTAACGTTCATGAATCCCTTGAAAATAAAAAAAACTGAACTATGAATGTTTAATTCTATTAGATAGAATGCTTAAAATTCGGTCTCTTGGGAATATAATAGAAATTTTGAAATAAATTGAATAAAATTATTAATTATATAATTAAATAATTTAATTTTTTATTAGTTCAACTATATTTATAGTATTACACCTTTATTACACCTTTATAAATAGTGGAATGAAAAAAAAACAGTTTATTGTTTTAAGTTTTTTGAATATACCACTTTGAACAGGCATTAGAAGTACCAGGATGATTATCTGGTAAGGCGTGGAAAAAGAAACAGAAGTTTTAATACTGCATTTTCACGCTTAAATATAAATTTATTAACTTTAGAGAAAAACAAGCAGCGAATAAGTAGCGTTTTTTGTAGGTCGTGATACGAACCTGTGACGGTAGGGCCAGTAGCCGAGTAACATGACCATAATACAAAAGTCGACTTCGGTATCGTAGATGTTATCTGGCTTATAAGACTAGCGTTACAGTACTCCCCCTCCAGTGAGTCGGCGGAGAAGCGAACGATTTTTTTGTATTATGCCAAGCGTTATAGCGGGTTGATGCTTGCTCGTCTAGTGAATCTGATGATTTTTTTTATTTTCATTTTTTTGCTTGCTTTATGTTAAGTGAGCCTGACGATTTTGCTGCGGCTAGATAGCGCCACAACTGTTTCAGAAGTTTGCGTATTCAAATCACGTCCTGGTCACCAATGTAGCGTTTTTTGAAGGTCGCGATACGAACCTGCCACACTAGGACCAGTAGAAACTTAACATTACCATAATACAAAAGTCGACTTTGGTATCGTAGATGTTATTTGGCTAGTAAGGCTAACGCTACAACACCTTTAAATATAATTCAACTATATTTAAAGGTAAATATTTATTTTTAAGTATTCACCTTTAAGCTACCTGTTCAATGAAAAAAAAAATTTCCTCAATTTAGAATGATCTCATCAGTATCTCTATAATAGTCTAAGCTGATATGGCGTCAATACAGGCAATGATCTTCCTGTTTAGTAACTCAACATCGTATATATCTCTATATTTTCCTAGAAATATTAATTAACTGCCACTTAAACTTCTAATTTGTTCCAAATCTTTTAATAACATTTTCTAAATGAACAATTTTTTCATCGCTATTTCAGCAACAACGCTCTCAATAGTTTTCCCGAGGATTTCTTTGAAGATCTGCCTGAATTGAAGACTCTAGCCCTTACTAACAATGGATTTGCACACTTACCTGAAAAAACCTTCAAACCAATCTTTTCTCAGCTTGAAGTTTTAGATGTTAGAGGTGAGTGTTTTTCCAAAATGATAAAGGAAAATATTTAATAGTTTGATGCAAAGCAATCTGTATCAGTGATTCTGCTAATTTTTAGATCAAGAACATGGTAGTGCAATATCTGCCACAGATATAGTTATTAGACATACTAAATATAGATAAAAACATTTAAGTTAGGAAAGTGGATTCAAAATTCAGTGCAGAAATTTTGACAGGGAAGCAAAATCACGCTGGTAAGCATCAACAGAAACGCAAACGCGGTGGTTTAGAGGGCGATGTAATTGTCAGTTGTATTTACAATCTCACTAGTTATTCAAAACATGCAATTATGCCTATTGCTCAGTGAAAAGGATCTCCAAAAATATTGGATATTTCCGAAAGATTTCTTTATCTATTCGAATTGTGGTTTATAGCTGTTGTTGATACTTATGACACTTGCCATACTGGACAAGCCACCCCCCTCTGATACAGCCGTAGATTTAAGCCGAAAGGAGCATCTCTTGTTTTGGAAGTAGTGCCATCTAGGACCAAGCGTAAGACTTAGCTACACACTCACCACATTTGCTTGCACAGCCTCTTTATACAGGGGCTCACAGTCACTCATCTCACAGATAGCACACAGAAGAACAGCCATGCCCACAACGGGACTCCCAGAACATGAGGAAGACGCGCTATCTCTGTGCCAGAAAGCCGGCATGTGAATTGTAAATGCTGCTGAACTAGCAGCGCAAATGTAAATTGCAGGCAATAAAAATCATTTATTAACCTATAAGTTCTTTATCCTAGCCTATCTTGTAGCTTATCCATGTTGCGTATCTGATCAGATTTCCAGTACGGCCGTTTGATTTTAATTTCTGTATTCTCTAACAGTTTCTATTATGTATATTATATTTTCTCTATACTTATTGATTCGTGTGCTATCATATTATGAAAATAGTTTAATATTGGTCAAGATAAACCAGAAGTAGTAGTCTCCCTAAAATTTCTCATATATTCTCTAATTGAATTATGTTTTTGTTGTTGTATCTTATGGCACTTGCCATAGACAAGCTCGCTTAGGTAATTAACGATTTAAGCCTAATCAGCGTCTCTTGTTTTGTAGTAGTAGCAATTAGGGCCAAGAGCACGACTTTTGCTGCTTATTCATCATATTTGCTTGCATAGCTCCTTTTTAGAGGGGAGGGCACATTCACACACTTTACCAGGGCCTGACTAAAGCAGGGGCATACGGGGCCGTTGCACCAAGCCCGCACATGAGTGAAGGCCCCCAAATCGAATAGTAGTTTTATTTTACGTTTCCTTTTTTAATGAATGTTCTTTATTATTAAAGTAGTAAAGAAGGGGGCCCAAAAAAGTTTTTGCTCGGACCCCAACTAGGCTAAATCGGGCCCTGCACTTTACAGATAGAACACAGAAGAATAAACGTGCCCTAACTGGGACTTGAACCCGGTAAGCCAAGAGGAAGATGAGCTACCCCGATGCCAGGACGCCGAAGCTTTGCAAAGTATTGGCTTACAATGGTTGAAAAATAAAAATCTTTGGCATGAATATAGCTTTTATACTGAATCTATCTTGTGATCCTTGACCAATTATTTAAGGATTAATCCTTGGCCTGCAGTTAAAAGAATCCAAAATTCCGATTTCCGCCTTAAACACAGTTTTCTTATTCGATTGAAACAAAGATTTGACAAAAATTTACAGTCCTAATCTCGTATCAAATAGGATTTACGAAAGTCATCGCGTTTCTGAATTATCGCGTTAACATGTTTCTGAAAGTTCAGACCATTGGATAGTTAACCCATTGTTGTTTTGGTTCAAAATTTGATAGATGTCTTCTCCCTATATGTAAAATCGGTGTATAGAATCTTATATATCTAACTCTTCGTTTTTTAGTTATCATGTTAACTTATGATCAAACAGTCAGGCAGATAGATTTGCTCTGAACGGATTTTGCACGAAATTTGATAGAAATCTAAAAGTTTGTTACTAAGACAACATACTAAATTTTATCTTAATAGCTTTTTAAAATTATTTTTGTCATAAATAAACAGAAATTTTCCATAAATATATTTTTCTAAAGCAAGGAAATGCGAAATGTTGAGATTAGTAAAAAAATTTCCGAGTTCAAATTTTTCGACAATCGCTATACTTAAAAAAAGTTTTTTAAAAAAAACCATTGCGAGAAAAGTATTATTGCAAAATAAACTTAAATGAGATTTCAAATTTTTATTAAAAATTTGGAAGAAGTAAACTGAAATAAAACTGATATCGTGTGGCTTAAAAATAGATTTTGTTATTTTATTTGTTCTGAACATATTGAGAAACCGAAGCCTTAAAATTCCGTTGAATTCGTTATAGCATATTGAGAAAACAAAACGCATTATTGCATGTTGAAAAAGCGGTACGTTAAAATTCCTTTAAATTTGTTATTGCATATTGAGAAAACGAGACGAGACGTTAAATTTATTTTTGCAGAAACAATTGCTAGCAAAAGATTAATGTCACTTGAAATGATAATACTGATCATGAATAGTTTAATGCAATAATTAATTTAAAATCTGAGTAAAATTTTCAAAATATGGTGTTAAAGAGAAAGTTTTGAGTAGTTTTCTATCTTACATGACATAATTGACACAAAAGATGCTCGCCTATCATATATACAATTTTGTGCTCAAATGCATATTCGGTGATAATGCACATGTTATTAGTCGGTGATTCTTTATATTAATCTCCATTAGTATTAACGACAGCTGGTCATTATTTACTCTAATAGAATATTTATATAAATTATTATGAATAATTACCGCTATTCGTGAAAAATAGTTGGTAGTTACATATTTAACAGAAAATATTATTTATTCATAGCATTATTACGAAAATTCTCTCAGAACATTGAGAAGATGCAGATAAACTATAGACTTTATTGTCTATGAAGCGTGCTTTAAATAAGCACAACACAAACTACAAATACACGGCGAATTAACACTATTAAATCCGTTAATTATGGGTAACATCAAATTTCTTGTTAGAAAGCACGCCGAAAAGAAAAGGCGTTCACCCAAACTAACTCAACCATCTCAGCTCTCTCTCTGAACTGGTCTCTTTGTTTGCGAATGTTGATTGAGTTGACGGGGTGTCTATCCCCGGCAGGTTCTTATCCCCTTTTAGGGTAGACTGTGGCTTAGATTTTTGCAATGGCCATCTTCGTTGAAATCTGAAATTGGTTTTGAGGTCTGGCGCTTCAATATTCGCAGTATTTACGAGATAGAGGGGTCTAGCCCCTTTGCTTCCCCAACGTCCCGACTTATACAGTGTCCCTCTAAAATGGGCAGAATAAACGCAGAAACTGCGTGGACGTTACAGGAAAGTGTGGAAATTTCTACAGCATTCTCTAGGAACAAATATTTATTTCTCAGCTTCCAACGCAAATTTTGTTGTGTGGTAAAGATCTTTATCGACCTCATTATGTCTCCAGCACACCAACATCGCCAAGTTAGTCAAATACGGCGATCTTCTGTTGTAAATCCATTTAAAACAGTCTTTTGTCGCTGAAGCGCGATTCTATCACAAATAACTTTTATACAATTAAATTATTTAGAATTATTTATAAAATTTACATCTAATTACACAAAATTCATTACAATATGTATAACGTATATAGATTTACAATTATTTATAACTGTAAATTTTAATAATATATTATTTAAAATTATTTATGAAATTTACATCTTATTACACAAAATTCATAACAATATGTGTAACGGATACAGATTTACAATTATTTATAAAATTTACAATTATTTATATTTGTAAATTTTAATAGTATATTATTTGCAATTATTTATATAATTTACACATTACACAAAATTCTTTACAATATGCATAACGTATATAGATTTACAATTATTTATAAAATTTGCATTTATTTATAATTGTAAATTTTAATATATATTATTTGCAATTATTTGTAAAATTTACATCTCATTACACAAAATTGATTACAATATGTATAACGTATATAGATAGAGACACGGAAGAGAGTTCGACACTTATCTAAAAGCATTCATTATGCATTATAAAAAAGTATATAATAAATACCTGTTTTTACCCTTTCACAGATTTGGTTTGGAGATATCTGCCAAATTTTATTATTGTTTCTCATTTAATGTTTGGTTTCCTACACATACAGATAAACTCACGTGTATAAACTTAAAACTTCTGTGTGTGTTTTGATATTATTGAGGAATAAAATATAAAAAATTATTAAAATAAATACAAACAATTCTTTTTTTACTATATTATTTTCTCTACATTGAGTTTGCATGCGAGAAAATAATTAATGAATCTATTTGAAATTTATAATAATATTTTTTATACTTAAAATAAGATGCCTCCAAATGTCGCCAAAGATATTACATTATCTGTATCATCTTTTTCAGAGACATTCACCTTTTACTGACCATTTCATCTGCAAAAATAATAATAAATAAAAGATTGAAAGCACTATCAGCAATTGATTAAAAATGTACGCTGAAAATTACTTATAATTAATATCTTTAAAAAAATTAAAGAAATAACTTTTACGAATAAATTCATTCAGATATATAAAAACTCTTAACGCACAACTAACGCATTCTGTCTTTCAATACAGGTAACCCTATTGAGTGTGATTCTACCATGCACTGGCTGTTCCATGAAAAGAATGACCCTGTGATTTTTGGCACTTGTGAAGGACCTGAAGGCAAAAGGGGTGTAGATTTAGATGACTTCATTAAAAGAAAAGGACATTGATTACCATTTCTCTTCTCTGTTCGTTAATCCCCAATAAAATTGTGTTACTGTTGTTGAAAGATCATTGATTAAAATTATTTAAGTACACAATCATTTATTTTTACCATTCTTATCCTCATAAATTTCATGAAAATTTTATTACCCAATAATGGACAAACTTCCAGATAGATTCTCAAGTAAAAGAGGGAAATTTTGCCATTTAAAACCTGTCATAGGCATCCGATTTACTTGGGTAAAGCTATTAGCGTCACAAAATGCCAAAAGAAAACAGTAATAAATGGTTCAAAGTACATTTAAAGCATGTTGATAGCGTTGCATACTATTTCTAGATCTTCAACAACTTTTAATGCAATATTAGCCATTAACTGCTAATCCAACATTCTGCATCTAATGTTTCCTCGGAGAAAAATTGAGATGTAAGCACCTTGCGTAAGTAAGTGGATACAACTATCCTAGAGATTATAGCAATGTTGATTTCATGGTTCTGTCATCAACGCAATGGCTTCTTAAGAAAGGGTGCTAATGCAAAATCGATTATGCTTATAATGTATCTATTTCTAGTATCTATGTTAATATTCGAGACCATGATAAACCTTAATATTAATGTTACTGTCTAAACCTAATCAAGGTCAAATCAGGATGTGTGCACTAGGCCTTTTCAGTGAGTCCATCTTTCTGGAGGTTACAATAATGGTGACACGATTTATTAATTTAATTTAATTTATTTAGGGAAATCATTTTTTAAAAATTTAATAGCATATAAATAAATTTCAAACCTAACACACTTTAATATTAAGCATGCATTTTAAATATAGACTGAAAAAAAATTAAAAACATTTAATATTTTAAATAATATTATAAAAATGGCATATACGATCATATTATAATTGAAATATTTAATTCAGATAAAATTAAAGGTTCGAAATATATGAATTTTTTCGCCTGTTAAGTCGGGTACCTTTTTTAAAAATACTAATCACTTTTTAATGCACAAACAACGGACAATTTTAAGCACTAGACTGCACTGGAGACTACTGGAGAGCGAAGCAAGTGAAGGGAGGTGACTATTATTTTGTGTTGATAATGTAAAACACAAAAGACTTTAAAGAGTCGACAGGATTTTCTGTGCAAAATTGCTAAATTAATTAAAAGAATTAAAATCAAATCCGCTGCAAAGGCAATCGAAACAAACGACACAACAGCTCCCTCAGATACTAAGGCTTTTCAGCCAGTAGGCCACGCTGCTGTGAGTGGCGAAGCATCTTCTCTGACCGCACTCCAGACGATGCAATGCCAACAGCCGATGGTATGCTATGATTTCCGTTCTGACCCCGCCGTTCCTACGTGCATCGTCGAAGGTATACTATGCTTCCATTTTGGCCACACCGTGCCTTGCATGCATCTCCGAGGGTATATTGTACATCCATTTTGACCACATAGTTCCTGCACGCATCGCCAATGGTATATTATGCTTCCATTTTCGCCACGCCGTTCCTGCTCGCATCGCTGATGGTATGCTACGCCTTTCGTTCTGGCCACACCATACCTGCGCGCATCGCCGATGGTATATTATGCTTCCTATTTGGCCACACAGTTCCTGCAGGCATCGCCGATGGTATATTATGCTTCCATTTTGGCCACGCCGTTCCTGCTCGCATCGCTGATGGTATGCTACCCCTTTCGTTCTGGCCCCACCATACCTGCGCGCATCGCCGATGGTATATTATGCTTCCGTTTTGGCCACACAGTTCCTGCACGCAACTCAGATGGTATATTATGCTTCCTATTTGGCCACACAGTTCCTGCAGGCATCGCCGATGGTATATTATGCTTCCATTTTGGCCAAGCCGTTCCTACTCGCATTGCTGATGTTATATTACGCCTTTTGTTCTGGCCACACCATACCTGCAGGCATCGCCAAAGGTATATTATGCTTCCATTTTCACCACGCCGTTCCTGCTCGCATCACTGATGGTATGCTACGCCTTTCGTTCTGGCCACACCATACCTGCGCGCATCGTCGATGGTATATTATGTTTCCGTTTTGGCCGCGCCGTTCCTGCACGCTTCTCCGATGGTATACTATGCTTCCATTTTGGCCACACAGTTCCTGCACGCAACTCAAATGGTATATTAAGCTTCCATTTTAGCCACACCACTTCGTCACGCATCGCCGATGGTGTGCTATGCCTTCAGTAATCGGGGACCTCATTCGAGACTCCTGCCTCAGTCCTTGTGTGCATGTAGCTTTATATTATCAATGCTAGTTCCGTGTAATTTAATTTAAACAAATTAAAAATTATTCATTTTTAATAAAGTTGTAGCGATGATTTTAATTGCTATAATAATATTAATACTGCTTTCATTGTTAATTATAACGTTAAGGTATTTCTTCAATAGCTTTAGAGCATATTATCACAAATAAAATCCTTTTAGCCTTATCTTTAAAAAATATTTAAAAAAATTACTCATAACACGTTTGGAATTTAAAATATAAGATTTCACCACCGTTGGAATTGCTGCTTCACTTTTTGAAAATTTTGGAACGTTAGTTGCTGTTGTTGTTACTAATGGCACTTGCCTATGGACAAGCCTCCTGCTGACACAGCAGCAGATTAAAGCAGAAAGAAGCATCTCTTGTTTTTGAAGTAGCGCCAACTGAGGCCAAGAGTACGACTTAGATACACACTCACCACATTTGCTTGCACAGCCTCTTTTTACAGGGGTGCACAGTCATACATCTCACAGATAGCGCACAGAACAACGATGCCCGAACCAGGACTCGAACCCGGGACTCCCAGAACAGGAGGAAGACGAGAATGTTAGTTCTAATAATGATTGATAACCATATTTTTGAAATGAAATTTAAATTAATTTTATTGCATCATTAGATTTTTTTATCAGTCAATGTTACAGGTAATAAAAAAATTATTTTTTAGGCAATTATTTCAAAGCAAAATTTCTTTTTCGTTTTTATAAATACTGTAAAGTATTTTAAAATTGGTCTTATTTTTATAAATTATCTATTAATTTTTTTATAAAAGGTGAAATCAAAGTAAATATTGAAAAGACAAGCGAATTTGTCCTGTTACAATATCTCGAAATGGAAAATCGGCATTAATGTTAAGTTTTTTTTACAAAATCTTCAGTGAAATTGAATTTGACATTCATGAAATTTAAAATATCTTTAAACGAGAAATTCTTCTATGTATATTTATTTCGTGCATATCTGAAATTATATGTTTTTGCACTTTAAGCTTCGATTCTATCTATATAGGTGTCTTTCCCTAAAAAACACGATTTTACACACATACACAAAAAGACATTTTATAACTAACCTTGTACAAGAGATGGCGCCACCAGTATAATCAGAACCTAAACATACCGAAATAAACATCCGATCTTCAGTACAAATCTTATAATCTTATGTGATTTATATATTTCGAGTATCTCGAAAACGGCTCAAACGGCCTTTTATAATTCCTTATTAGAGCCTTTTTTCTATCAGTTCTGATGCTGGCTAAGTCATATAGCTCCATATTGGACCCTATTTCATGACGGTAAAACAGAATGTAGGTTCAGAAATATATGTAATGATGAATAAACTGTAAAATGAATACTGTAATTTAGTAGATCGTTTCAAATAACATACATCCGAGATTTTTTTTTATTTAAATAAACAATTTATATGCAGATAAGATTGAAAAATTTCATAAGTTGTCACTATGTGTTTCGTATCTAAATATTTTTTTCTAAAAAACACGGTGTGACAAAAAAAAATGTCGAGGTTAACTTCCGTTTTCAGGTATTAATTTTAAAACGTGTAAATTTTGTTGCCCAAAGATTACCGCCTTAATCCAGATTTTAAATGCAGCCTTAAAAGTATGTGATATTAACATTATTTCATGTAACGAACAAAAATAGGTAATCCAAATTATAAAAATTCTTAAATTAACAAGCACTATTCATTGTATTACATGCAGTTTCTGGAATTATAACAAAATGACTATAAATGAAAACTATAAGAGCACTTGAATTTAGAAAATAAAACATTACAATAAGTCAAAATGGGCGAAGGCAGTCGTTTATGGCGTACAAGGACAAAAAAAAACAGAAAAATTTAGCAAAAAGTGTGCGTCAATTATTAGAACAATAAATAAATAAACATTTATTGCAGTGCGAATGAAAGAAAGACTTTTGAATCATTAATAAATAAATAATATTACACTATAATTAAACAAAAAAAAAATAGTGCTACTAAAATTGCAACACTACCGAAAAAAATCAAAACGTTTAGAGAAAATAGGAAAGCTAATAAAGTGGTGACGTAATTCATAAATTAAAACTTTTAAATAGTTTTCCAAAAATAATTCTGACATAGAAGAAAGAGACGAATAATATCCCAATGTTATCATAGAAATATTATCATTCTCATGTACGTCTGTGAGAATGTATTTATCTTATATCTTGATTCGCATCTGCAAAACTTCTGAGATTTTTTTTTATCTGCACTTCCTAGTAAGATATTTAAATTTATTTCAACAACGTATTTTCCTTCCAATCAGCCAGTTTGCAAGGTAAGAGTACTTCTACTATATTTTAATGGTAGACCGGCATTTGATTTGTTAATGTGATTGTTTATGATAAAGCAAAATGTATCTGCATTATGTTAATTGAATCATTTCGATCATCATTTCGATAACACTCTGTAACTTTTTCAAACTTTCCTGAACTTTTTCAAATTTGTCTCCTATTTTTTATATATTTTTTCTTTTGCAAAACTTTTAAATGCTTGCATATAATTTGGAAATCTTTATACTTTTTGCAGGGTAGAAAAAGTATAGTAATAGTTTTAAAACATATGAACTCCAGACTTTGACGAATCTTTCCGTTTTAAAACTCACAGAGTTCGAAAAACTCATTTTTTGAAAATGTCCATTCGTTGGTGACAAAAATAATTTTGAGCTGGATAGCTGATCCGGATTCTATCCGATCTTTACATTAAATTTGTGGATTTCTTTCAAATTTTTAGCAAACTCTGTTCAGAGAAAGTCCGTCTGTCCTGCTGTTATGACATAAGTTAGCATATTAATTAAAAGGCAAAATAAGTAAAATTTTCTATTGAATTTAAAATATGTAGTCTAGACATCCATTTAATTTTGAGCCAAATAAACTAAAAGTTGATTGCATGTCTATCTGTACTATTAGAAATATATAAAAATAATAATTAATAAACGCAGTAACTTAAATATATAAAATATGATATCAAGTAAGTAGTGATATCAAGTCGTTTATGTTAGGATTTTGTTCTAATAGGCTGAAAAAAAACGAGTTTAAACCACAAATTCTGTTTGTGGATATTATTAAAGCGTACCAAAAATTATTCTCCGCCATCTCCACATGATTTGGGTGTCCAAGGCTCGTGTCCCGGTTCTGGCATGGTTGTTCTTCATCTGTGTTTTATCTGTGAAGTGTGTGAATGTGCCCCCCCCTGTAAAAAGAGGCTGTGCAAGCGAATGGGACACATGAATAGCTAAGACATAGCTCTTGCCCCCCCCCAGATAGCGCCACTGTAAAACAAGAGACACTTTCTCGACTCAAAATCACTGGCTTCTTCAGCGGGGTATTCTATGAGAAGTGCCACAAGAAACAACAATGATTATTCTCCAAAAATGACTCCATAAATTCAGTAAAATTTCTAAATTCAAGCACAAAATAATATTTAATAATTAATGTACGCCAATGCCATGCAAGACCTTTTCTGACAAGTTTATAAGAGAAGGTTTTATAGAGAATTTAAGTGAAGGATATATTTGAAAAGAGCACTATCACTGGTTTGTTTTGTTTTTATTTTCTCGAATAGGAAGTAAAGATGAAGTAATTCATTTTTTTAAATATTTTTATTTGAGATTTTGACCGATATGCAAGCTTTAGATCTTCTTGATCTACTAAATTACATTTATGATAATGAGAAAATCTGTCTGTCTATCTGTAAACAAGATAACGCAGAAAACGCTTTGAACTAGACGGAGGAAACCTGTTAAGGTAACTTGCATCCAAATTTGTGGATTTCTATCAAATTTTCAATAAGATTTATTAATAGGAAATCCATACCGTTTGGTTGTATGAAAACAAGTCAACGCGATTAATTACCAGAAGAAAACATCTTGGTGGGTAAAATTTAAAACACAGGTTAATCAGCAGTTAACATATAGATTCTTATCAAATTTTGAACTAATATGTCTAAGTGTTGACTGTCTGCTGGTTTGGTTTGCATTTTTACAGGCACGTAAACGCAATAACATAAATAGAGTTTACTATCTATTTATTTGTACTTTCATCCCTTTTTTTTCTCAATTTTTTTTTCTGCTATAACATAAATAGTGTCTTTTGATTTGTATTTTCATATGCATGCAAAAGGAATAACTCGTCAGCTCAATAATATAAATAGTGTCTTTTGATTTGTATTTTCATATAAATGCAAGAACAATAACTCTTTTCAACTCTAACTCATCAGCTCAGTAACATAAATAGTGTCCTAGGTATATATTTTCATATGTATGTACACTCAATAATTCTTTTCAACTCTAACTCATCAACTCAATAACGTAAACAGTGGGTTTTAATTTGTATTTTCATATGCATGTAAATGAAATAATCTTTTTTTTTCATATACAAGAAAAAAGAGCTTTTATTTTCTCAATTGTTTTTAGAATAGCTAATGTCTGTACCGAATAAACACTGTCATTTCCAACATTTAAAAAATAATTCCTCGTTTTCACTTAAGAAAACAGCAACATATTCAAACTCGTTAAGTAGTTTTAAACAATTTTAATGAAGTTATTTATTGTCCAAGAAATGGTGATATTTTTCTATGTTGGAATTTTTAAAAACTTATCATAATGCTTATTCTAGTTCAATTTAGTTAAATCAAAGTCCCATTCTCTGAAAGAACATAAGGATTGTTCTTATTTTTAAAAAAATAGGAGAAATGACAATGCCTGAGCCTTAAGTCTGGTTTATGAATTGACAAATTTCAGCAGCCTAGGAAATTTGATGTATTTAATACATAATATTTTTTTGTAGCTATACTCTGATTTCGTTTTAGCTACATACTAATCCATCTCTGTTTTTACCGTGATCTAAATGTTTTAATGCCATGGGATTGAAACTAAATATAGGATTCATACAACTGAAAAAAAATTAACGCTATGGATAGTGAAGGATTTCATATTTTGATGTCCGGGATCATGAGTATACATAATTTTTCTACACTAACTTCTTCTTACTTAATGGATGCATACATTAATATAAATCAATATCAAATTAGTGAAGGAGTACCATTGTTTTCTAAGTGTATTCAAAATTGGATTTTTTTAAATATTCACCTGTATAATTATTAAATGTTTTTTTAATCACCAGAATTTATCTTTAAATATTGCAGTATCCCCTGTGGAGCACCTAAAAAAGAGGATGAAAGGCTTCCCGCATGGTGGTTGAATTTTAGTTTTAGTTTAGTTTAATTATATTAATGTCACGTTGTAAAGCAACTCTACGGTTATTTTGGGTCGGACCGTAATTTTGAGTCGTGGCCAGATGACGAAGACACCATCTGATATTGCACTCCCCTCTACACGTCACATCACATCATACCAGCAAGAGGACGTTTGGCAATGACAAATTTAATGAGCACCTGACCCCCAAACACGACGATTCTTTGGTGAATCCGGGTCTCTAACCTCAAACCCTAGGGGTCACGAGACGAGACCTTACCTCCCAGCTACCACATCCAATGGGGGCTGGATTCGCCACCCTGCAGAGTATACAAATAGTTAGAGATCTAACTCCTCCCATCGATGATGGACTTACTTCCTACGGGAAGAGCTGTACCGTAGTCGGTGATGAAATTTAGGACTCAACCATAGTTCCCACCAATGTTTCTGTTGTGGCAGTCTGATCATTAATTTAGTTTTATGATTCATCCGTGTGCCTTCAGACGGGTCAGAGAATCAATGATATGACTTAAGTATGTCAGTAGTTTGTCTTTCTCAGATAGAAAGAAATATTTTAAAATTAATGAGCAAAAATTTATATATGAGTAAATGTTGATTTAATTGAAAATTATTTCATAAACATCACAAATTCCTATACAATATTGGTTGAATCAATACTATGGTATATCATCAAAAAACAGAAGCAGAAAAATTAACCGATATAGAAAATGAATTAGCTTTTTATTATTAATGGTGATTATATAGTTTTGACGACTATCTGTATCCATTAAATCATCATTTTTAAAGGTTCTCTTTTCCTTTATGTAAACACAATCAAACAGTATTTGACCTAAAATGTTTAGTGATCAAACCTGCTTTACAAAACAAACGTATAATCAAAACATTTTTATATACAGACCTGCCACAATGCGAGCAAACATTTGCGCATGCCTTTTTTTACTCCTGGGTTTGGCCCTCCCAGTTCTGTCAGGGGTATGCCCGGATGCTGAAAGGTTTCCGCCCACTTGCAGCTGTGATGAGGACGTGGAAGATGAGGAAGTGGACGTGGCCATCTCTTGCAATGGCGCTTACCTGAATGAGCTACACGAATCCCTGAGACTGGTGGACTCCAAAACCAGGCTTGAAATCCGAATGGAAAACATGAATCTGCAAACTCTACCGTCTAGGATCTTCGATTGGTGGTATGTAGTGAGGATTGATATTACTGACTGCCAGTTGGACAGTCTATCACCACCAGGAGAGAAGGCATTTGCCGGTCTGGAAGATAAACTAGAAGTAAGAGAGATAATTTTTAGATAAAATTTAATCCCTTAGCCGGTTTGCCCGTACGCCGTACGTGAATCTATTTATCGAATTTTGAAAGTTGTAAACAAAAAATAAATCATTCATAACAATTATAATTCAATAGTAAAATGACTTTGAATACGTAGATAAGTCAAGTATTCCATGGATTTCCATTCGAATCAAAATATGAAAATATTTCCAAAATAGAAGGTGTCGTCTTATTAGATAGTAAGGAAAATAACCCGGTTAAGGGATTAAAGGATTTTAACGTAAGATCTTTTATGTTTGATTTACAGTCGAAAAATTCAATGATGATGAGTGGTAGATGGTGTAAAATGAGAGAGAGTTTTTAAAATGTGTTGGAATTGATTTCTCTTGCCTTGTGCATGAAGCGGAAAGTATTCCAAAATGCTTAACAACACAGATGGTAGAATTTAGAGATCGGATGTTCTTACTTATTGGATATTAGGTAACTATACATAGTATAAAATGAAGTCTCCTGGAAGCGTCTGTATGTTTGAACCACAAAAACTCGAGAAATAGCTAACGGATATTGGAGATATTTATACCATTTTGTAGAGCATTTATTGGGGAAGGTTTTAGTTCATTAAAATCGTATCAAAATAAATAGGGGAGTTTTATAATTGTGATTTTAACTTATCCGCGCATGGGCGAAAACCCTAAACTGAGCATGTGCAAATAGCAAGAGATGTGGTATGCATAATTACATTTCTACATTACATTTTTTTGTTTAAGTTTGATTTTAAATAGGTATTCAAATATAATTACTCCGAACAGAAGGAAATGAAAACTTAAAATGATCGCCTGTGTTTTGTCTACGGACGTATCATATTTTGGTGCGACAAGAGAGAGCCTCAACCCTTTTCGTCAAGGATATTTAGAGCCAAATATGGCCACCCGATATTGTCGTTGGAGGATATCTTCCTCCGGGAGATAAGACGCAAGAGCGCGGAGAGTTGGCGGTTTTGAAAAGTGCGCCAAGGGGATGATGTTTTCTACGGATCAACCAATATTTTTACCTTTGTAACAGTCTACATATTTTTAAATGTATGCTGCAAAAAACCGTTTTGCAGCTATTTCTGATAATCTATACATAGATAAAATGAAGTCTCCTAAAAGCGTATGTATGTCGGAGCCACAAAAACTTGAATAATAATTGATATTGTTACATCGGAGATATTTATACTATTTTGTAGAACATTTATTTGGGAATGTCCAGTACTTTAAAATCGTATCAAAATAAAAATGTTAGCTTTACATTTGTGGTTTTATCATATCCCCGCATGCGCAAAAACCTGAAACTGCACATGTGCAAATAGCAAGAGCTGTGGTATGCATATGCGTTACATTTCTTTGTTTACGTCTGATTTTTAACAGCGATTCAAAACTCATTATGTCGAAAAGAAGGAAATCCAACCTCGAAATGATCGCATGTGTTTTGTCTTCGGACATATATTTTTACCTTTTGTAACAGTCTAAATATTTCTGAATGTGTTCTATTAAAAAAATTGTAGCCATTTTTGATCTTTGCTAAATATATCTTTATGTTCGTTTGCTGTTGCGTAACATACCCATGTCATATAGGGTGGAGGCTAGACGTAAGTTTAATGCTAATTTTCCTTCCTGGATGCCAAAGGCAATGCCGTGCGGGTACTGCTACTTTAATAGTAAAGAAAAACTTATAAAAAATTTAATCAGATTATTAATTGGTTAGATTTTGATTAAAATTTTAAGATTTTCCCCTTTAATTAACTTCAAAAGATATTATAAATTAGCATTAATTTTAGCTTCGTTTTAAAATTTAAAAAATGACTTTTCAGTCAGATCGATTTTATTTTTATTTCTACTTTTAATAAATTTTTATACATATTTTTTTAGCATTGTAAAATCTTAAAAAACAAAACTTATTCATTTTTAAAAAAATTTATTCTCAGACACAGCACAAAATAAGGAAACAATGTTTTTTAAAAATTCATTTTCGGTGTATTTCAACGATTCATAATTAAATCGATCAAGGATGATTCTGGAAGAGCGATCAATTAATGACTTTTTTTTAATCTTTAAAGAGATAAACGTTATTTTAAATCATTTTTTTAATTGGCCCTAAAGTTATAGCTTGTGGCTCAATCAAGAAATGCCTCTCGGATAAGACACAAAAAAAAGCACAAACGTTTTGAAAATTTCTCTAAAATGCAGAGGATGATGGGTAGCAAGAGAGCATTAATGATATATCTAGAGGTACGAAATTTAATATAATATAAAAATTGTCAAATATTAACTGTAACTGAGACTAAGGGGATAGTTTTTTTTCCTGAATATTCCTAATTACAAGGTGATTCAAAAGTTCGCTAACATTTAAAAATTCCCAGAATAATGTAGGTAGAATGATAAAAACTGACACGCATCCTTGAAATCGCATGGGGTTTTATTGGAACAAAAAAGGATGCAAAATAAAAAGAGTCTGCAGATATTTGACTGAACAATTTTTTTTTCGAAATGCATGATTCTGCTTTTGAACTATGAACAGGGCGGATTACAAAGTACATCGATAGGTTAAGGAATCGCCTGATAATCTTGCTCACATTCTTTAGTGATTATCGCATGCTCAGCTGCCCCTTCCATCATGCTTTATCTCCAAAGTACCTACATTAGTCTGTGTGATTATCATTTGTGAAATAGATGCTCTAGCTTCATAAGCCAGTAACAACAGCTAGACTTGAGTGATCACTTTTGTCTAGTAGTTATGTTACATGGCTACAAGCCATAGCGTCGTTAATTCCGTATTTGACCTTCAATTGCCACATTGGTGGCCTTGACTACGCAACTTCAATCAGCTGTCGGGGTGACATCAACCGGTAGCAAAAGTCGTCAGACTCACTTGATGCAACAACTCTCACACGCTAGCCATAATACTTGGCGATGTAAAATCGTTCGTCTCTCCGTCTACTCACTTGTGGGGAAGAATTATGGCACTAACTTCATAAACCAGTAACAACCCCTGAACTTGAGTGATCACGTTTATCTAGTAGTTATATTACGTAGCTACGAACCATAGCAGATACGGTCCTTGACCTTCAATTACTTCAGAATTACTTGAAGTCGTAAGTTCACAGTGGTCATCCAACTTCATTAAGGTTGTTAAAAGACATCATCGAATGAAAATTTTTCGCCTCAACAACATATATGCTATGAAATGCTATTCACAACATTGCCCCTCGACTACAAGTATTGTTTGTGAGTCACCGCAGACATGTTGAGCATTTGTTATAAAGATCAGGGTCTTTTCTAGAAATGAATTGTTACGCTAATTATTGCTTATGTAATCGTGTTGGTTCCTTTTTCTGATTCTTTCCTTTTTTGCTTATTTTTTGGTTTTTGATAAAAGCTCATGATCTTGTGTCAGCATTTGTGCCAATTTTTACCTATCTACTTACATTTCTTCTTAAATAAAGTATTTACCGGACTTTGAATCACCAAGCATATAAATAATATCATCCAATATTCTCAATAACATTGCAAATAATGTGGAAAATTATTGTACATGTTGTGCTTGTGGTGAATACTATTCATATATCTACCAGCCAACATCCCTCGGACCGAAGTGCACTTTTGGCCCAACGGATTTGGTACTGGACTACTAACCAAAAGGTACGGAGTTCGGGCCTAGCGCAATCAACACTACTAGCGCTCTCCGCTACACCCTAAATGCTATCTAGATAACGTTCTTTGAAGTGAATCATTTATGATTAGGACATTTGCATTGCATTTTAAGCTATTCAAAAATGTTTAGTAATTACATTTCCAACAATACGTATGCACTACAATTTCTTTCCCCTTTCTACGATTTGAGAGACGTACGATTTGAGACGGCGTCCTGGCACAGAGGTAGCTCGTCTTCCCCGTGATCTGGGCGCCCCGAATCCGAGCCCCGTTCGGGCATGGTTGTTCTTCTGTGTTCTATCTGCAAGGTGTGTGTATGTGCCCCCCTGCAAAAAGTGGCTGTGCAAGCAAATGGGATGAGTAAGTAGCAACAGTCGTACTCTTGGCTCTTGTTAACGCTACTACAAAACAAAAGACGATTCAGAAGTAGTTTACAATCGCCTTCCATTGTATACAGATATTCTATTTATTCAAAAAGTAATTCTCAGCGTCGAATTATTGGAAGAAAATGGCGATAAAGCAATGTTGAGTTATTGTTTTTTTTAGCTATAATTGAAAGACATTTGTGTAAGATTTAAGATTTTTTATTGTTGAAAACAGAATGCTACTTTTCTTTGAAGTTTTTGAAGCCGCAAAATGCACGAACAAAATATCTGCGATTTATTGCTTCTGTGGTACCAAATTTTTGCTTTTAGGATTATTTGAAAATAATATCGGCACCCTGGCATAGGGGTAGAGCGTCTTCCTCGATATCTGGGCATCCTGGGCTTCAAATCCCGGTTGAGGCATGATTGTTCTTTTGTGTTCTATCTGTAAGGTGTGCGTATGTATCCCCCTGTAAAAAAAGGGGCTGTGGAAGTGAATGTGATGAGTTAGTAATATAAACGGTACTCTTCGCCCTCGTTGGCGTTACTACAAAAGAGAGAGAGAGAGATGCTGATTAAGCTTCAATCTTTGATTACATCAGCGAGCTTGTCGATGGCATGTGCCATAAAACAGAATAACGATTCGATATTATCATAAGCTTTTCCATTCTAGGTATTAGAAATAACTTCCAGTTTCCATGAAAGAAACCTGGCCGCTAGAATTGATCTAAGTCACCTTCATCAATTGAGGGAGTTGGATTTGGCTTACAACTCCATCACCGAGCTGAGCAATGATTGGTTTGCTAGGGGCCCAACTTCACTGGGTGCTGTTTCCATTTCGAACAACAAAATTCAAAGGATGGGTGATCGAGCTTTCGCTTCTCTCGTCAATTTAGAACAACTGGCAATAGACGGAAACAGGTTCGGGCCCATCAGAAGAAGCATGCTGCCCAGAACTGCTGACCAACTGGAAATTCTGGAGCTTGAGTAAGTTCAGTACCAAAATAAATGATTTATACTTTAATAATGTATGACAATATTTTTCTGCAATTCTGGAATAATCATTCGAACTTAATATTTTTTAAATATTTTATCGCTTATTTTTAATGAAATTTCATTCATTTTAATAAAGTAAATGTTCAGAAACCTTTTAGATCAGTACATATATGATATATATAGTAACGTTTTTCGCCACTGATGAATTGGATCGAAAACAAACTCAGGTTTTTGAGAAATAGAAATCTATTTATTTCCAGCTATAATACATATATATTTCGCACAAGTACGCCTTCTTGATTAGTGATTTTACAAGTAAATAAGTAATTCAGTTCAGTGTTCCACTATTGAAAGGTGCTGTGTTTCAGATAAGTAAGGAATCTCTCTCGGAGGTGAAGAGATATAACGGAGTTCTTGAAACTCTCACAAGATTCTGCCCGAGGTTCGGGATTATATGCTCTTCGGTTAATCCCTTGGGATTTCCGGAAACATAAGGTGATGAATTGGATGGAAGAGTAACTCAGAAGACAAGTTGTTCAACTAACTGAAGCTCTCCCAAAGCTCGGATGAGCTTTCACACCTCAGATGGGATGCTCGGTGGTCCAAAAGTTCCGATGAACTTCACGTGGACTCAGCTACAGGGCACGGCTGCTTACGTACACTCCAAATTCTCTTCTGAGAATTTTACACAGAATTCCAAGCCGAATTCTAGCTCCAATTCTCTTCGTTTCCTTTTTATTTGAGTCTCATAGGCCGGTCTCAGGTGACAAATGACCAATCAGGATAGTTCCTAACTTTCATTGGATCATATGACCTATGTTTCCAGTCACATGAGAGGGAAAAGCATCGATTAGCAAAGAGATGGGTGGTCTCCTTCTTGGCTGTTGGATTCTTCTGCCGAAGAAAAAAACATCATATTCTGCATATCCCCATTGTGCCGGTGGGTCTAATGTTATCTATTGACAGGGACACATCTGGTTCCTTCCAACAATGTTTGTTCCCAACACATGTCCATTTCATTGGAGACCTCACAAATCGCCTAGACACATCAGGACTTAGCTTGAATGCAGTACTTCGTTTTGAGTACCAGATGTCTGCATTCTGTATTCTTTGCATTTTACAAATTTCTCCGCTATCGGTAACTTCCCCGCTAAAAAGGGTTATTTTCCAGAGGGAACGTGGTTCGTTATATTCCTACTTGTCGCTTATCTGAAGTCGTCACAGTGCGCAGCATGTCAATTCAAATCCAATTGTTGCCTGAATTTTCTACGCCATTTGGAGTAATACAGATTAGAAATTTTTAATTTCCTTTATTATGTTTTATGTTGGTACTTT
>JAOUZG010017319.1:0-35441 GCA_026289955.1 Argiope argentata
AATAAGTAACGAGTTTTTTTCCCATACTAATAAGGTTCGGCCTAACATGTTTTCAGCAGATTATTTTAAACGACTTTGTTTATTTTCATAATGTTTAATGCATTTAAAATTAGACATAGAACATTTATTGGTTTCATCGATTCATTTTGAACTACTTTCAAATTAAAATAATAGCGAATAAATAAATTAGAAGTTTCTAATCTATATTGCATTACCCAACTGGTGCGTGCAATTGACTTTGAATCTTCAATTGGCGTTGAAAATTCAATGCTATATAATTTTTTGATCAATTATTTATAGTAATTGTAATTATCAGGTCAGGATAGCCTGGTTGGTAAGCATTGGTTTTGCATCCCTTGGGCTTGCAACTTCGAACCCACTAACCGAAGACTTTCTGTATGTGTGTGTGTGTGGTGGATGTTACATCTGCCTTGGTCACAAAGTCCTCTATGTCGAAAGTGATATCACTGTGCGTACTGGAGCAAAGGTGATCTTTCTCTGTTCTAGATCTAAATTTCGATGTGTGGATGAATTAATGCAGTCCGTCCTATAAAAAGTGTTTTTGACGTGTGTGAGCTAGAAGCAGATTTATGCCCTCAGGTGCTCAAGGGCCCATACCCTCCGAAGCTATTGCACCCTCCTTACGTTGTAAAGCTAAACACGAGAACAACAGCAACAATTAATTATTTAATAAAAAGTAACTAAAATAGAATTTTAATCTCAAGGAGACACCAGGGCCGTGATTGCCTGGTTGGTTGGGCGATGGATTCGTATCCATTGGGCTGCGAGTTCGAAACCGCCAGTTGCAGATTCTCTATGTTGGTGCGTGACCACCATCTGCTTCTTAAATTAGAAAGGTGAAAAAAAAGAAAGAAGCGTATAAATAGCAACAAACAAAAATAATATTCCAACACCATATATAGAAAGCAAAATGAAAAATTGCGCGGATATTCAGTTTCTATTTTGCTTTTGATATTGGGATTCTATCATATTTGTATATATATTTATGCTACTTTTAATTATTTAATAATAGGTAACTAAAATTAAAATTTTCTTTTTTGGTCTAAGTAGGAATTGATTTTAAAAAAATTGTTTTTTATATTGCTTGTTTATATTCTTTTTTCTCTGAGTGAACATGAATACCGAGCTTCTACAACTTGCGAATGACTTTGCTTTAAAAATTTTGGAGATAAACTTTACAAAAACAAGCTCTGTAATGCTTGAAGTAAATAATTTACTGAAAGGAATATCATGAATTGTGATGCTTAAAATAGTTAAATGAATATTATAGTAAGACATATCTATAGTACATAAAGTTTTAATTAATCTGATTTATGTTTTTAAATGATTCTGGTAAGACATATTTTAAAAAAAAAATCAAGTTCTTTCTGTTATATATATAATAAACTGACAGTAGAAAGCGCAAAAAATTTGTACTTGAGGTGGATTTCGCTTAATGATTCCTCTATGAGCCGCCTATACTACAGTCATAAGATTATAACTTCAATTCTTTTGTTCGGTTTTTGTACTTCCATAGCGATAATTAAGATTACTGAATTTTTGCATTTTGTTCTTGTTGATACATTACGTACATCTTTTTAAAAATATTTTCATTATATTACTTATTTTGAATTTTATTGTTGAATTTTATCTATCTTTATCCTTATTGTGAAGATATAGAAATAAGGCAACAATAGGCACCGCACCGAAAATATTAAAAAATTATTACTATTTTCTTTTATTAATATGGTTGTTATCTAATTACGTAAATTTTATGAAGTATAATGCATTTTCCTGTATTAAATCCAATATCCTACACAAATATGCAAAATATTTCAACTCATTGTTACTTCTTTTGGTAGTGATTAAAGAAGTATAGTATTTTTTTTTCCTTCGGGTAAAATGGCTAGTCTCGAGAAAAACGTCAGCCCAAACTCACGGCGACACGGGTACCATTTGATTCCGTATAGGGTGAAAGGAGCCTTAGGGCCACGCGGAGTTTCTTTTTGAAGTCTGATTCTTATCGTTATCGGTGCTCTTTCTTCTTATTTGAATTGTCTATTCAACCAACCATCCCAATTTGCAACTTACTGTTCACCGATGTAACTCCTTTTCACATCTATTGTAACCTCTCTTATAAAAGACCAGTCAAATAGCTACGGCTACCATTTTCTCCTCAACTTTCAAACTTGTTAAGAAGTGTGCTTTTTCTCTTGCGTTAAAAATGGATAGCGACTCTGAAACAAAACTTTTAATCGAAACGGAAAGCTCGGAAGAAGAGTTTACCTCTTCCGAAAGTGAATCCGATGATGATTCTCTAGATAGTGCCAGAGATTGGTGTCGAGTTGATCCTACTCTTCCTCAGCCGTGTCCTCCTAAATTTCCATTTACTGGAAATCCAGGAATAAAAGCTTCTATCGGAGATTCTGATGATCCCTTAGATTATTTCAGCCTTTTTTTTGATGAAGAACTTTTCTCTTATATAGTCACAGAAACGAACAGATATGCTGAATCGTATTTAGCGAATGTGGAACTTACACCTTCTTCTAGAGTTCTGAAATGGAATGAGCAAATATTCCAGAGATGAAGAGATTTCTCTCCCTTTTGTTGTTGCAAGGAATAGTTCAAAAGCCAGTGGAGAAGTGGTTTTGGTCGAAAAGGCCAATTTTATCTACGCCATTTTTTGGAAAAATTATGAGCGAGATGAAATATGGACTCTTAATGAAATTCCTACATTTTGAGAACAATGATGCTTTTGACGAAAAACTTCATCCGAACCCAAAACTACCGAAAATTGCTGAACTACACGATATGATTATAAAAAGATTCAAATCTATTTATGTACCTAAATCGGATATATCTGTGGACGAATCTTTAATAGCTTATAAAGGTCGTTTGAGTTGGAAGCAATTTATACCAAATAAACGCGCTCGTTTCGGAATAAAATTATTTCAGTTGTGCGAATCCGAAAGCGGTTATATTTGGAACTCCTTCATATATACAGGAAAAGGCACCATCTTCCATGGTGACTACAATGATTATGGTCTTTCCAACAAAAGTGTGATGACTCTTCTTCACGAGTTAAAAGGTAAAGGATACTGTTTATCAACAGATAATTACTATACCTCGCCAGAATTGGCAGAACTGTTGATACAAAGCAAAACAGATATTTGTGGAACTCTAAGATCCAACCGAAAAGGTTTACCCACAGCTTTCAAAAACTTATCTGTAAAGAAAGGAGAAGTTGTTGGTTTTCAAAAAGGTAAGATGTGTGTACTGAAATGGAAGGACAAAAAACCCCTTCTCATGCTAAGTACTTTCCATAATACTGAAATGACGGAAGTAAAATCTATGAAGGGAAATCCGGACGTGAAGATAAAACCTAAGGCCGTGGTATTTTACAATTATTCAATGGGTGGTGTGGATAGATCAGACCAATGTCTATCCTACTACCCTGTTGTCAGAAGTCAACAGAAAAAATACTACAAGAAGATTTTTCGTCATTTATTAAATCAAATCGTATGGAATTCTTTCGTGATTTTTAAAAAGAACAGCGGGACATTAAATCATGTTGGTTTTCGAATGAAATTAATCGAACGATTAATCGAAGATGGGGGTAGTGATCCTGATATTCACAATTTTGTCACCCCTAAAGGATCTGAAAATGTAGCCCGTTTTGTTGGGCGACATTTTCCTTCATATGTGCAAAAAGATAGTTTTATAAAAAGAAAATCAGTGCGAAAATGTGTAGTATGCTGTCTTCAAAAAAACGACAATGGAAAGCGCATTCGCAGAGAGACACGATTTGAATGCAAAGATTGCGATGTTGGTTTGTGTGCAGCCCCATGTTTTGAAAGGTATCACACTGTGTCTCTGTTATAAATATTGCAATACCTTTTACAACAGCTTGATATTAAAAGAAGCATGCAAATATAAGATTTTTGATATTTGTAATTATATGTTTATCTTTATATTTTCATTTTATAATAATATGTTTAATGTGCTACATTTCTTATAGTAATCCAGAAAAAATATTCCATGTTGTTAAAGATAGACTCTAAAATTGTTATTACTGCTTACGTTGCTACTTCCAAATTAAAAGGTGAATTAAGTTGTTTTTTCCCACATCAAAATGTTTAACATCTACAATATTCATTAGTTAATGTATGCAAGAACAAGATGCATTCTTATTAGTATATTGTGTGTTGTTTCAGGGACTATTAGTGTAATATAACAGTAATGTGACCACAATTAACAGTATTTAGATTTAAATTTTTATAATGATTATTTAGATTTAATTTTTTATAATGATTATTTAGATTTAATTTTTTACAATGATTATATAGATTTAATTTTTTACAATGATTATTTAGATTTAATTTTTTGTAATGATTATTTAGTGTAAATTTTTGTAATTATTTACGTATTGGGAAATATGTTATTATGTAATGTCAATCTTTGTGATTTTTAAAAGAATTTTTGAGATTGTTAAACATTATAAATTATTTAATTGTACTAGCTCATGGCTAACATTTAAAGTTGTTCCCTTAATAAATAATGTACAAAAATTGGTTTTCATCCACTTCCTTAGTATGCATAGAATATGTTTTTTTTTTTCAGTTTCAGTTCATAATTTAAAAATTAAACTCTATATTATTTAATACTCATTTATAATTCCTTTTCTGATGCCATGGGAAATAAGGTTATGTGGATTTCTCTGTAAATAGAAATAGTTTACTTCTTAATTTCCATAAAAAAGAAGCCACTATAAATTTAACTTTTATCATATACGACTTAACAGCATTGAAAATTGTCTTTCATCAAGATTGAAAGAAAAAAAAAGATCAAATGCATGCATTTTACTCAACAAAATTCTGCATACATCACTGTATAATTTATTCATCTATATTACTAAGCACTAATTTTTCTTTTAAGCCGAGACAAAAAAAAATTAAGTAACAATAACAGAGCTTCTGTATTTTCTAAAATTAATTAGTTACATGAAATGTCAGTTATTTTTTTAGGATGACATGAATTTAAAACTAAGTTAAATTTGTGTGGATTGAAATATCTCTACATAAAGTTTCCATGTATGATCAATTCTAATTCCTTAAAAGAGACCTAATTTGTTTTAGCTGTTGGGAATATAAAATTTTACTATATATCTCAATTCGACTTCTTTAATTTAATTTCAATAAAGAAAAAAAATCCACTTGAGATGCTTTGACAGATACGAAAGAGAAAACCCCCCCCCATAAATTAATGAATTAGCTTACAAATTTGAATCTCGTTGTTTATTAAAGGCTTTTTTAATTAGCATTTAATTTGATAAGTTTGGGGTATTAAGTCAATGCTATTATTAACTTTTGTCAAAAAGTATGATTACAATTTAAAATGAACTTTTGATAAAACTGTGACGTAATGTTTTAAAACTGAGCATATTGTGTAAGTATAAAATTTCTATAATCTGAATTCTTTTTTCTCAAAGGAAATACTCCCAAAGAGTAATTGTTTAATTGTAATAAAAGATAACTTCATACTTACTGAACAAATATTAATAAGTGATTTCTTCTAATATTGAGTTCGTTTATTTACTAAATGCTAGCTTTAGATTTATTTTGAATTTCTCTGAACAATGATGTCATAAATCCCCATAACACTTATGACATAAATCTTCATAAAACAGATGTCAACACAAATACCATAATATTGATTTATTGAAGAAAAAGAACAGAAGATGAAAAATATTATATAATTTCCCAGGAAAGTTAACTATCATAAGATATTTTAGAATACGGTTTATTGTGGTACTATAAAAATAATAAGGGTTTGTCGTGCGCGAAAGTTTCTTTAAGGAATTAAATATATATACATATATTTGTGCATTTCGAAACCAATTCAAGACTAATTAATGTCAATGATTCTGGATACAACAGGGCATATTTCTTTCATAATTGAAAGTAATGGCTTACACCAGTTATTACTTCTAAATAAGGAATCGATTACTTTTTATGACAGTTTTCGAGAGTTTTCAAACTATGATGGCAAATACTTCTAAAATTTATACATCACAACTTCACTGAAATACTATTATCACTATATCTTCATTAAATCCATTTATTTATATAATTTGATATGTTTACTATGTCTAAGGAGATAATCGGCAAAAGTAAAGACATCTTTTCGTATAAGCAATTAAAATTTCAAATACAGTTCTAAAACATTAAAATTTCTTAATTCATTTGTGGAATTGTTGAAGTTTCTACCAAAACAAGATGCTTATTCCTTTATTTCCTTCGACCTGAATAGTTATAAAAAACTTTTCAATGATTGTTATCTCCACTATTAGCGATCATTAATAAGAGAAAGAAAATGGAAAGTTTCAAAGTTACACATGCGAACATATGTTTTACAAGTTTAATTTCATGTATTTAAAACATCAATTACTTTTCCACTGTCAATTTTATAAAAAAAATGTTAGTGCAACAGAAACTTTTGTGAATTACCTTGTTTGATAAAACTAGCAAATATAGCAATAAATAATTAGTGTTTTCTTTTACAGAATGGACGAAAATTAGAAGATGAATTTATGTCCATTGTATTTTTTTAAGAATATTAAACATTATAAACATATCGAAATTTATGAGGAATAAAATATTTCAGTATAATATTTTAAAAGAATCCTTTGTTTGCTTCCTCAAGCTGCCTATTATTATTTTTGAAGGTAACAGTATCGTTGAACGTGCACGCAAATTAATGGGGGGGGGAATCGCAAAAAATGTCGATAATTTTAATAAATTTCACAAACACTTTAAAATCACCAGAATATTCTATAATTTCAAAAATAAATTTTTAATACGGTTGCCAATTAATCTGCATTTACCTTGGTATATTTAACGACGTTTGAGCTTTATAATTTCATTATTTAAGGCATTTAAGAGCGAAAAGCCACAATTTTTCAATAAAAAAATCATGATTAAAAACAATATTGAATTTTGATAAAATTGCTACGAGATATTTTAGAACCCGGATCATTAATACATAAGTAGCCAATTATGTTTCTAGAATTATATATATTTTCACATATTCAATCATATTGCTGATTTGTATCTCTTATTATAATAGAATATGATGCCCGTTCTTTTAAAAAAATTGTTATATATTGTTATTTATATGTATCTGATTAACTGAACTATCCGTGCTTAGTTACAATTCTAGACAAATGCTACAATATTGCAACTATTGATTGCTCTGTACAAAATAATTTATTTGGAATAATAATAAAAGGATATGAATACAATTTTAATCCTTCATTAATTGCTAATTTTGAAAATATATGTATAATAAGACCGAATGTATGATGAAAGATTCTGTACTTAATATATCCAGCAAAAATTAAGTGAAAACCTATTTGTTTATATTTACACTGTGTAACAGTTTAGAAAGTGCTATCAGCAATCGGGGTTAAAAAGCAACCTATGCACTATTCCCAGAAACCCTCTGACGTTTGTAGCCGTACAAAATAAACGAAAGCAATAAAATTTGGCATGAATAGGTTGTAATATGCTGATACCCGAGGCTTGTTGACCTTCCATGAAGAAAAGGAGGGGAAGGAAGAAAACCCGTGAACGCTTCCTACACAACTCTGGTAGAAAACCGACACGCTTTCGCGACAGAAAACTAGTCCCGCTTCCTTCATTTTACAGGAGTTTCACACGTAGAATGGAAACGCTTAGAGGGTTAAACCCCATTGCAGGGTCACTATGTGCGTGAAAGGGCGTTTTTTAGCTTAATTACGCATCAAAACACGCAATTACATGCTAAAGGTACGGGAGTGAAAAAGTGCGTTTCTCCGCGTATAACTCGCTTCCGCTTAATGAGTCTGTGAATCTGGTGATGCGGTCAGATGCAGCTTTGCAAGATCTATCATTTGCCACCCTTCGATCGATTCTTCGTATATTAGGGGGGGGGGGTGCGAAATTTTAACCATTTCGTTTTCCCGCCACTGCCCTAGGCGGCCTTAGAAACATTCTGATCATGATTGTCGTTCATATAAACCGCTTGCTTCAGTGGTTGGGAAAACTATCCTAGTTTTCTAATCGGAGCCTGTAATTAGTCAAGTCCATATTGAGGTTACAATATTTGAGGGCAGTGAGATGAATGCGCTGCTTCAGAAACTTTGTTTCAGAAAATGTAGAAAGAGCGTCCAAAATCAACGTGATACTAAAGAAATGGCCCCTAATTTTTTTTTCAATTTATTTAAGTTTTTTTGAGTGAAATAATTCAAATGGATTATGAGAGGTCTGTAAGAAGTACGAGAGAATTATCAATAGGATACATTTGACGGCAAATTTTCCTCATGTAGCTGTTTTGCATTATTTGCCGATGGAAAATTTAATTCATCAATAAATTTTATTAGTTTTTATAATAGATGAACCTTTGATATGTTCTTCCACGCATCACCAACTTAAATCTGTTCCAGAAGCGTCGGAAATTATTGTTAAAAAAGGGTACTCAGAGTTAATTTTTTTAGCATAGGATATTGATTACTAGACTAGAAACGCCAATGGTTTTACCTTGTAGAAAGTTGCGCTTCTCTATTTACATTACTCCAACACCCCCTCTCCCCCGTAACAGCTGATGAGTAAAATACCATAGTCAGCTTGAATGGGAGCAAGCTGAAGGTCAAAATATTAAAATTATGCTTATTTCAAAAGTAATGAACATAGGAAGTCATGTAGTGGCGACTGAAATCTGATCCAGTTGGAAATGCTCATATTCATCACCGTCCCATGTGTCCGATTTCTAGAGGGGCAGGGAGAGCACGTCCGGCTGTGAGAGAGGTTAATAGATAATACATATGACAAGCCCACCGCGAAAGGGTTAGGAGAAATTTCAAGATCTGAAATAGAAAATTTTGCTATTCTTTAGTCTTTCAACATTGTTAAATGTGGAAACGGGGGGGGGGGTCAGCTCTGGTGTCGTCCTCGTCATCTGACGGATGTTCAAATTACTTGGTCCTTCCCAAAACAGCTCCCGTGTTGCTTTACAACTAGACGTTAATATAACTGAACTAAACTCCAACAATATTGAAAAGAATTTGTAGATGATGTTCGTATTAACCGTTACTATTTTCACATTTGCAATATGAAAGGAGTGTTATATATTTTTCTTCTTATTAACGGAAAATGTAAAAACTGTTCGCGAAGTCACGATTAAAAATGTGATGAAGTATGCATTTTTTGTTCAAACGTTTCACCTTTCTCTGTATTCCAGTCAGTTTTTAAATGTTTGCCTGGTTACGTCGGAAAGATAATCAACTTCTCTGCGATATTGAACGGTCTATGATATTGCTCACAAATGTTTAGTAAATAATGGAGTTAATCATTAAATAACAAACTTTTTAACAACAATATTGTGGAGAACAGACATACAAGGTCAAATATCCTTAATTGTATAGATAATCAGCACTTCGTTGCTCTCTTAAAATATAAATGGAGTTTTTACGTTGATGATCACCAATGATTTTATATTGATTTTAAGTAAATTGATATGAAAGCACTCAAAGATATTTATAGAAAATACGAATTTCTTAGTAATTATCAACATCGTTTTGAAAAAAGATAGTATCATGAAAGTCGGTACAATTAAAAATAAAATATTCGTACGGCGATTTTATAACGAAAGAAACAGTAGCGCTTTTATTTCTTAAACCAGCAATACTTGCACGACGTTGCCCATGGCAATAGCACCGAGGAAGAAAATTAGGTTTAAATTTGTCTAAGCTCCACTCAATATGACATGGCCATGAAACAAACATAATATATTTAGAAATTATCAAATATCTACAAAACAATTTTTATAGAACACATTCATGAATGTTTAGACTGTTACAAGGCAGAGGCGGATTTCCAAACAGGCGCATGAGCCGCGCGCCTCGGACCTCATAAATTAAGAGGCCTCAAAATTTAGTTCTAAAATAATAATTATTTAAATTTTGAAAAAGATGATATTTTTTTAATAAAGCCTTCCGTTTTTACATTCTTCTATTACTACTCTCGGTTCATCTATCTCAATCAAAGGATCATGCAATATCAGAACCCTTGAAAAACCAATCATTTTGAGAATGAGAGAGTAAAAAGTCAACCAGGAGGGGGAGATATTTTACATCTTTTGTAAAAAAACCTGACTAAGGCAGGGGCAGCTGCCTTAGTTAAATAAAATATCAGCTGATACTGATAACGTTTTAAAACAAAACCAAAATATTTTTATTCCCAAAAGAGAAAAACAGCTCCATTCTATAATAATTGATTTAGTATATAATGAAATTTTAGACATGTATTTTTGTAAAATGTTGCCCAACTATGGTACAAAATAGCACCTATCTCGTCAAAATATTGTCAGTAAGGTTCATCTATTTTCCCGCCTACAGATAATCCCTTAGGGAATTTACAAAGGGAAGTTCGTGAGCTGCGCAAAGCTAGCTGCGTAGTAGAAGCGATTCCAGTTAGACTTTAAATGCTGTGTGGGTTCGTATCGCGTCTTTAATATTAATAATGTTAGAAATTTTGTAAATAATTTCGGCCATAATGATGGTTATTTCACTTCGTGCCCAATGTGAAACCTTTACTAGCGCAGTTGACTGGATTTTCGCGGAGATACTAAATTAATCAAAGAAAAAAAATTAAGCGTTTGCGAAAAGCGCTGAGGTTACGACTCCCGGAAATGGAAAAAAATAAGGTAAGAGCCTCATTTTTTCATAATATGACTCCTCATATTGTAATCAGAGAGAGATGCAATGTTTAATTTATGTATTTTAATTGCTGTGAATGAATAAGGTTTTGATTTTTCTTCACGTCAGTGCGTACTTTCGTTTTGTACGAGTTCCGTTTTCGTTTTGTTCAAAACGATAAATTTGTCTTGGATGCACCAGTATCCGACAAATTTCACGAATGTCACTACATATTTTAAAGTATTAACTAATTTTGTTTGTTTTGTTTGAGTACGCCAGTATTTAACAAATTCCATATAACACAACGTGTCTTAAGTATTGAAGATAATTATTCTTTTGTTTTGTTTAGAATACACCAGTATTCTAAACGATACATTTGTTAGGATACGTCAGTATTCGACAAATTTCGTAAATAACACATCATGTGTTAAGTATTGGGAATAATTATTCTTTTGTTTTGTTTAGAATACATCTCTGTTCTAAATGTTAAATTTGTTTTGAGTACGCCAGTATTTGACAGATTTCATGAAGAATACATGTGTTTAAAAGTATTGGAATCAAATTTTTGTTTTGTTTTATGAGATATACAGTTCTCTTATGCTAAATTTGTCTTGCATACGCCAGTGTTCAACAAATTGTAAGAATAATCTTGAATTAAGATTATTGGAATTAGTTTCGGCTCTGTGTAATGTATATTTAGAATTTAGCAAACAATTAATACGCCAGTATTAATTGGAATATTATTGTTGAAATATAATGTGCTCCGAAAACTATTTTAAGAGTATTCTGAATGTATAAGTAATACTATGAGATTGTATGATATATGCGACCTTGAATAATTTGTTTTTGCCTTGTCTCGATTGATCTCATTTCCTGTGTGAGAAACGAAAAAGTATTAATTTATACATATCAGTTAAAGTAACTGTTGAGCAGACTTTATTATTTACTAGCCGCCTTTGGCGACCAGTCTGTCCGCCAGCATTAATGCTCGTTAATATTTTATGTAGCTGTGTCTCATAACAGGTTTTTAACCAAAATATTTTTAAACCAAACAAATTTTGATAATCATATAATTCATTTATAGTATTATTTATTATTATTTTCTTTAGATGATATGTTCACTGTACTACTCATCTTTCTATTTCTATCCGAGCAATGATTGTCCCGGAATCGATATTTTACTTAAATGTTGGAGGGAAAGGTCTAAAATTCTGTTTTTATAGAATAATGGGATTCAAATTTTCATAAATGTAAACACACTAAACAAATAAAGACACAATTGGTTTTCAAGAGATGCAAAAGCTTAAAAACAGCTTGAAAAATGCCTCGCACAGACGAAATAATGGTGACACACACCCTTCTTTTCTTTTCTATCCTTTTTTTTCTTCACTACTTTTCTTTCTATAAACACTTTTTTCTCTTTGTTATTACTTTTTTTCTTCCCTGCCCAGACTTTATTTTGAGCAGGCATAGATTAAATATTCATGCCGTCTAATAATAAAAGCAACTATTTTCTTTCTTTTTGAAACATCCCGTTATCTATGAATGAAAACCAACTTACTTCGCGTATTTCTTTCTAAACAAATCATAATTTATTACTTCCTGCTATCTAACTCAGTTGGTGTGGGGGAAGGAAATGAAGATTTTTGGTGGAAAAGTAAGAAAAGTGTCGTTTTAACACACTTTTCTTACTTTCCACGTAGTTTTTTTAATTTTTTCTCTCCATAAGAACCATCCTCGTGTCTTAACGAAAATATTTTTAAAAAAATTAGCCGAATCTGTCAAGCCGAACCGAATCTGTTAATATAGATTGTAGGGTTTTTTTTGTATTATTATTTGAATCCTAAAGCAAACGATATTTTATACGATTTTTTTTTCTGAATTTGCTGTAAAGAAGTAATAATTCTTTTTTTTACATGATTGAGAGTCTGATTTTGTTGTGATACATAAAGTTTTATTTCAGAAATATTCTTTTATACTAAATAGTGTATAAATTTTCATCATTCCATATTTTTTTAGATTGTCATATTTTGATACATTGTATTGGTGATATTAATTATGATATAGTAAAAGCATATGCGTTATACTGAAATAATAGTTGATTTTGTATTTAGGTACTTAAGAATACATTATAACTTTATATGACATAAATGTGATGCTTTAATTTAGTCACATACTGTAAGGAATAAGTTTGATTTTTTAAAAGAAAAAAAAATTGAATTAGTATAAGAATTGAAACAATTTTTTTTCTTTTAGAATTATTTTGTATGTATGTATATTATTTGCCTTCTAGGAGTTTTTCCTTATCGTCCAACAAACGATTCTTTTTGGCATTTAATGTGTGTTTTTATTGAATGTGAGTTTGACATTTAATGTTTAGATTTCCTTCTTATGGGCATAAGGAGATTTGAATCGCTATTTAAAATCACACGTAAACAAAGAAATTATCGTATATGCATACCGCAGTTTGCATATGCGCATTTCGAAATTTTTGACAATACGAGGATAATTTCAAAGTTAAAAGCGCAATGAAACAACTACTTTATTTATTTTGACATGACTTTAATATTCTAAAACCTTTCTCAATAAATACCCTACAAAATGGTATAAATATCTCCAATATCCTCTAACTATTTCTCGAGTTTTTGTGATTCAAACATAGACTCTCTCAGGAGACTTCATTTTATACAATGTATAGATATTTATCTATTATATTCTGATTTTTTATTGTACAATAATCCAAAAGATTAGCAAAATTGGGTTATATCTGATACAATTTATAATAAACTTCCCTGGAATTTTTTCGATTTTTTTAATGTGTAAATCTACAGTTTAACAGCAGGGATAATTTAAATTTTCTTTTTACAAAGTGGCGATCATAATGTTACTTTGTTTATCGCAAATATAGTGAGATGTAAGATAATTTCTCTTCAATGTTTTTTCTAGTCATTATTTGAACAATTTTTACTCGCAATTAGGAGTTATCAACAATAACTATCGAATGTTATTAAGTTTAGCAACTAGCTCTAGAAATCCCAATTGTGTAATAGATAATCATGCATCATTTTTCAAATGCTTGTTTTTAAACTGTCATGTTTTTGTTTTCATTTCGTTTTGTTTCCAACATTTTTTTTATTTTGTCCTACATCTTGGATTTCTGACAATTTTATACTCCAGTAATTATGGTTTTCGAAAAAAGGCAACTTTGTTTTTAAATTTTAATGATCTGGATAGTTAGACTCTATCATTTTACGTTCTAATCATCGAACGCTTTCCATTGATTTTATTTATGTATTGCTAACTATTAAACATTTTATTTATTTAGATGATGTCGGCTATTTTAACACATATCGAGCTCAAAAATAAGTTCCCATGATCCTTAGAAGCTAAGGATTATTTGATTATTTAAAGAGTTTTTTTTTTGGTACTTGTTTATGAAATATTGGAATAAATTTCCCCGCTGAATAATGTAAGGAATTGTTTTTAACGATGAAAGATTGCATCTTCAGAGGAAGTATCAAAGTAATTAGAAAAACCTTTACATTTCCTGTAGATTTAAACACTTTATTTCAATGAATAAAGAAAACTTAGTATTTTTTGTGCAGAATTTTATTATCTTATTTAAATTGACAAACTTATGCTCTTGAATATTTTTTAATGAGTCTACTTTTCCAATTTTTAAAATTGAATGATTTACGATATTTTCCCTTTCATTTCAAATACTCAATACTTAATGATGAAAAATAGGACAAGAGATAACAAACTTCTCCTACATTTCTGTTACAGCTTCGCCTCGTGTCATATTCAACTGCTTGAAAAAAATGTACGGCCTCTATTTTATATCCTAGAGAACTTTCTTCATTGATGCAGAATCGTTTTTTTTCTTCTTTAAATTGCTATACGCAATACACCAAATCAAGTTAAATTGTAAATATTTTAAAACTTTTTGAAAAATCTTCAATGAAACGTTTTGTCTTCTCTGAAGATGTCTGTAAAATATATCTTGTTCTTAAATTGTTCCGTCAGCAGAAAGCAGATGTATGTTTGCATTTTTATTCAGTGATATGAAATAAAATGCGAAGGAAGTTGGATATTTTTAAGTTCTGTATACGATTTGAGCAGTAGAATATATTCTAGAAATTTATTCTAAATTTACTGAATAGCTGCTACTGGTTAGATTTACATAAACATGCCAAGTTTAGATAAACCAGTATTGAAACATTTTTTTTGCTTTAAAATACTACATTTTATCATCTCAGGGCAATATATAGAAATAGGCTACTAAAAATATTGAGGTATTTTATTTAAATGGAAAGATGTCAAATTTAGCTCTCTCAGTGAATAACTTAGATGGAAAAAAAGTATCTACGTTACCCTTTAATGATTTCCTTAAATTTATACTTCAGAAAGATTCCTTGCAAAGTAAGCTAAAACTTAATTCTTCAATAACTTAGGAATATTTTTCAATGAATTTATAATCAAGTTATCAACTTAACTTATCAAAAAAAACCAAAACTAAAATTCTTATTAAGTTTTTAATTCGATAGTTTATTAGCTTAATTATTCATAGAAAATAAAACTCCAATAAAAAAACTAACTCCTGACAAGAATATACAGAATATTTAAAAAATATTTGACATGAAAAGGCTAGGAATCATCAAGTGTTGAATTTCAAAGGACCAGTTTTTTTTATTTCGTATGAAGTACTTTTTTTTTCTCTAAGTGATTGTGTAAATTGTCTTGATGGTTATATAAATAATTAAAGGTTTTCTGCATAACATATATATTTCATTGCTGTTATGTAGCTATATTTCACCGTCAAGAAATATAATAAAAATTCGCTTTCTCCAATCAATTGTTCTCAATATAATATTCTGTCTTCTGCTCAAGGTGTTAAGGACCACTATTTTAAAATTGGCGGAAATGTCTACTTTTATTTTGCGATTTTACTCCCTTATACTGAATTTCAGAAATGCACTTTTAATAGTTTAGAAGTTTGGATTTTTACGGATAAAATGTATTTGCATACGACAATTTTAAATGACTTTTTTCCATTTTAGATTTTTCCAAATTAGTATCAATAATTGCATTTTTAAAATAACACGATCTTTTATTTAATTCATATAAAATAACACATCCTTCACATTATTGTGCGTCTCATATAATGCATATAATACTATAATGCGCTATCTTCTATGCAGAAAAAAGATAATAAGCATTCAATGGCTTATATTTTCATATAAATTAAGATAAAATGAGGTAACGAGATATGGCTAAATTTCCATGTGATAACATGAGAAATATTGCTGAATTTTTATTTTTTTACTATAAACAATATTAAATATTTTGTATTAAATTTAAACAACCATGCCTTTGGAATCCATACACTATTTGTAATAATTTCTATTAACTTAAAAATAAATTTTAAAACAAATATTCATAATGAATATTTGTAAGAAATATGCAAATATAGTGAAGATAAAGTAGAAAACTAAGTTAAATCTTTTATATAAAAAAGTTAAGTTTTTAAAATTGAAATTTTGTTTCAGAGGAGGTTTAAAATTTTGAAGTAATTTTATAAAAATATTAACTTGTAATACTATAAAATTTTCAATGACGCAAAAAATAATCAATTACTATATCCTCTTAATGGAAATAAACTATAAGAGACAAGTGCTGCTGCTTCTTATTGTAAAAATTGAGTTTTTTTCTACGTGAGACATAAAAGCAATGAATTATTGCTGATACTTGATACAAACTTTTGAAAGAATAACAATACCTTTATGCATACAAATTTTTTAAATTTATGTACAGTTTGAAACTTCGCAATTCTTTATTCTTTTAGTTTTTTTTTTTAAATCTGTTTTAATTTCTTTCGTGGTTTTTGTTCCTTTTGTGTTTTTCACCAATACGTCCTATAAATTGAGTCAGTCTCTCTAATATATTAATATTTATTTGAAATAAGTCTTAATTTAATCTTATCATGCTTTATAAATTGCAATATTTGAGAAAAATCACATTTGGATCTTGTTTAATAAGCAAGGTATAATTTTTTTACGGACTAAAATTCTTGACTACATTTTTTTTTTCAATTTTCCGAATTTCCTGGAGTGATCGAATCCCACCCTCGGCCCAGATGCAGGAACTTTTTGGTTCTTAATGATTAAAAGTCAAACAGAAATTCGGTGAAAATCTAAAGAAAAGAAAAGAAAAGAAAAAAAAACCACTTCATTTTCTCATTTTTCAATTTAATATCAATTGTAACTTCATTTTAGAATTTTGGAATACAGATACCAGAAGTGATATCTATGAAAGCCGGAACTGATTAATCGGTTTTATATGAAAGTTTATCATTTGGATGTAAGGTATGTAAGGTAAAAAAATACATAAAGCATGTCTTTTTTGCCTTTAAGAAATAATCATCTGTCGTTAAGAATAATAAGCATGTATTTTAAGCCATAGACATTTAATGTGTTTAAAGGGATTTTATTGATTATATATTAAAAATTTATCTGCAAAGGAAGATGTTTTAGTTATTTTGCAAAATGAAAATGAGAAATTAAAAAGACCCGCATTTATGTATAGAACTGTAAAACTTGTATATAGAATTTGTCATAATTTTTAATTAGAATTTGTCTGAATTTTTTTGTAAAATCAATGTATAGAATTTATTTCATTTTAATCATTTTTTAAATTGTGATTGATAAAAATCAATGATTAAAAAACCAATTTTTCAATAATGTTTGATGTGACGGGCTCTAATAAGTGGAAAGTTTCATTTTAGTGTTGTTTTTTACACCTTAATACTAACCGGATAACACTAACGGAAAACAGTTTGCATGCATTGAGTGTTTAGGCTGTTTATAACAGGGGATCCATTTCTTTAAGAAAGCATTGTACTTCTAATTAGATACAATTGCAAAATTACAAAGTGTTTATATTATGAAATAAAAGCGAAAAATCAAAATCATATTTCCAACTTTTAGAGAGTTTGTGAATGGCTGGCGCTATTTTGACATGCTTTTACCGAGAAACCGTGCGTGCATGTTAAGCCAATTTTTGCACTTGATTGAATTTTTCTGCTGAAGCAAATTTTTTTAACTTTTTTTCTGTCTTCTTTTCCCAGACTGAATGTCCACTCTGGTGGCATGGCGCACTTTCTACCTAACACGTTTAATGTTTTGAAGCTCCATCAATGAGCTGAGAAAAGCGTTGGCTTTAATGTTGCAAAATATTCGATGAATGAGGCAGTCTGAAATTCTTATTATGTTTTGTTAATGTTTGACTGTTACCATTCGACAATTAGTAATAAGCTCAATTTCCTTAACGCGTACGTTAGCGTTTTATGCTATATATATTTCATTATTTTTTTGTAATATTAGTAAAGTTATATAGATTCTTGTACAGTTTTAATCAGGAAAATTAAATTGCTATTGAATTCTTTTATCTTTTCCAAGTGATAATTTTAAACTTAAAAAAATGGATCTTTCATGGTAACCCCCTCCGCATGTTATTTCCTTAGAAGTCTTTGAATGCTACTGGAATTATCGCTTGTGATGTTAACAGCGTTTGCATAGTTTAAGTGTTTCTTTCATTGCCCATCAGTTTTATTAGATAAACCATAGCCATTTGGCATTTATGCGTTAAGGCGGGTGGCTTGTGAGAATATCTGATAATAACGAAGAACTGATTCTTCAACATAGTTATAAAAAACCTTTTGAATGTAATCGTAATACTTGTAAACAATGGAGATCCTTTGAGTAAACCTTTTAAGCCCTATATGAAGCAGCATTTATCTAAAGAAACTTTATAGCCGTTTTTTAAATTTATTTTTTATTATTGTTTTGACCTCTGTTATGCTTGTTATTAATGATTTTTTTTCCTTATCCACATGCCTCGAGTTGGATACTCTTCCGACTCTCTCTGCAAGAGTCGGGACGGTCTTCTGCACTGATGACTGGACAAAAGGAACTGCAGGAATGCAATTTAAGTTCGAAAAGTATTAAAACATCAAGAATTTTACTCCTGCTGCAAGGATCCGGACTGACTTCTGACTAACCCAGGAGTTCGTTTAAATTTGGGAAGACAAACTGATTTTATTTTTAATCTTCCATGAACATGAGTGACAAGCTCTTGAAACTAATATCTCAAAGAGCGAACAATGAAACTCGTTAAAAGAACTTTCATCACGGATTAAATTTTTCGAAGTTATGGTTGAGAAAGACTTTAGACATAGATTGTCTACAAATATTTTGAAACTGCTTGTAGGTTTGTTTGTTTTTTAATTTTTATATCTATAATACTATATCTTGTTTTCTGTACTTTTGTAAGTTATGAAAAAAATTAATTCACCTTCCTATGGAAAAAATAGGAGGTAATCAACTGCTAACTGCATGTATGAACCTGCATCACTCGCATCTAGACGCCATTTTATGAGCTGGCATGCGATAGCTGTGTGTTCTGTAGGTGTGTTATTTTTCTTTTCATTTACGAACACAACAGGGAAATTTCAGGGCGAATTCAGAGTTAGGTGGAAAATTTTTAATAGGAATCTTCATTGGGTTTTTAATAGCTTAGACGAGAAAGTCAAATCTTTTGTTCATTGTTCTGAATTAAAAATCTTTTTAAATTTGTGATTTAAATTGATTAAATCTTTGATTTTAATTAAATTATATTTAAGCTATGGTGGAATAATATTAATTACAATTTATTCTGTTTAAAATATGCTCCCGTCTATAACGCTTTCATTTAATATAATTCTTATGGGAATATGCATAATTCCAACAATTCCCTGAATTCAGTTACACGGGGGATACCTAACAACTGAAACTTTAACTTAATCTAAATTTTTAAATATCTTAATTTTGTAAATTTTTAGTTATTAGATTTTGTTTGGCAACCTTATAAAAATTGTATTGTATGGATGAAAATTATTTACTTGCCTCCAGAAAATAAACGGCCTCTAAAATAATAATTAGTGATGCAAATTGTTAATAAATAAGTCTATAAAGAAAATGGCAGTGAAAGAACCATAGTTTAATAAGATGAAAGCAACAAGAAAATAAATTTAAGATTCTAAAATAATTCTTACCTTATGGGCGTAGTCAAGAGTTTATCAGTCCTCTTTAGTGTTAGAGTTAGATGCATATTTGCTGTGCTAGGGTTCTAGCTAGATCTCTTTAATCTATTGAATGTGTTTTGTGTCTGTGATCGTTGCTTGAGTTATGCTGAAATTTGAAAGATGTAAGGTGTGGGATTTCTTAGCAACAATGGCTGTTATCCCCTGTTTTAAATACTTAGAGCAAAATATATGTTAAGCACAATAGAGCGCGTGCGCACAAAAACAAATTGAAGTTCCAGACAGTTAATGAAATCTGTTCGGTCAGTTTATTGAAGCTGCAGTGAGTCCGTTGATGCGATTTAGAACATTTTAGTCATGCTAATAGAATTATGGTGTTTTTTTTTGCATGATTGATTGTTTACTTACATGGAGAAGGGTAGAGACGGTTAGTTAATCGTTAATATTTATTAGCTCTGTAACTTATGCAGCATTCGTACTTTAGCTTCTATGTAACCGTCCATTTAATAGGGCTGTTGTCGATTTCAGATACTTTATAAGAATGTCATTGTCCTAAGCCCCCCCCTTCACTTTGTGCTTTTTAGCATTTATTTCCAGTTAGTAATTTCCTTTCCTTTGATAGCTCTTTATTGATTTTCTTTCCTGTATTTCCAAAGAATGATGCAAGTTGCATTTCCATTTCTGGCTTATTTAAATAGGATCTATACTAGATTTATTTTGTCTCTAATCGCAACTTCAACCTTTCTCTCCAATGCCAGTAAGACTAAGCTCTTGCTCTTTTTTAAATCACAAATGCAGTTCAATAGTCAAAACTTCTCGTTCCTCAGTTTGTAGCTTTCAATTTGGGTTAATGGTAGGAGAATGTTTTTTGTCAACATGTGCAATGTTTAGGGTTTTATGCGCAGCTGCAACTAAAAATCGCTCCCGCCCGAAATGTGATTACACGAACCAATATTTTGTATAAGATCTAACTTTAAGTGTAATTTCCAGTCGGATTCAATGTTGGGAGTCCATCTACAATCCATGATTTCTTTCTATTGGCGGTGGCACTTATTCCGGTAAACTGGGCACGGATGGGCTCATTTCTTTTCTGAAGCCTTGGAAAAGCTTCGATATGACAGTAAGAAAGCCTCCAAAAATAGAAAAAAGGCTTTTATTTTCCTGATTACTAAGTAAATTTGATGCTTCTTTTAGACTTTGGATTGGGGAATTTTTCGGGTCTTCAACATATTTTCTTTTTTGGACTTTAGTCAAATCTGTTGACAGAAAAAAATTCCCTATATTTGGAGTCCCAGCCTGATAATGACCCTTGAGAAAGTCTTCCGGCCGGATTTCCTTTACTTTGCTTTCGTTTTGGTTTTGTTCACCTTCATTTTTACTTTGATTTCTGTTTAAGTTTACTATGGATGTTTTGATCTATGTTATACTATATCTTTAGCAGTAGCATCACTAAATATATATGTATAGGCGCTCATAAATATATATGTATTATATAATATTTTTAAAAAAATTTGTAATATTTTCATTGCTATAATTTGTAGCAGGTTAGGTACCATAATCATCAAATTTTTTTTTCACCCTTAATTTTAAATCAATTTTTTAAAATTGATTTAAAATTAAGGGTTAAAATTATTCGATATTATATTTGTTTTTCTTATATATTTCATTAACAAAAACGAAAAGCAAATTCCACTCTTTTCTAAAAATTTACTTAAGCCCCAGTGTGTCTAAACATGTTATAATTGGCATTTTTGTTTTTTATTTAATTATTTATTGTGTGAAGTATGAATTCATTCTGGAGATTATTCTGTATCCTTTCACATTAAAAAAATTATTTTATACTTGAAATCATGTTTACCACTTAATTTTAGTTTATAGAAATTCTATTGTAAATAGAATAGTGAATATAATAAATAGAAGTAATAATCAATATAACAAATATTAAGTATTGACAAGAAGCTGAATTATTTAAAATTGTCTAAGATATTTACCTCATAGTTTCTTCCTCAAATCATTATAACAAACTATTATTACAAAAACCGGTATAAATTTGTACATAAAATAAATATTTCTAAATTCCAAAAATGATATTTCATATATGGGAATCGGAAACATCTTATACAGTAGTGCTGCTCTTTAGACCATCACTAAGCATGGGTTAATGCGTGTGATGGTTACAATGTGATCTCTTATGCGTCAAAGTGCATTGCAGCACTTTGGTACTAGATGCTATACTAGGGAAAAGGTTTCCTTTTCACTTTTTTATTTAAAAACGAAATGAGCTCAATTTTCTAAATCATTTTACTGGTTTATTTCTAAATTTAGATACTGATGGTTTCTTGAAGACGGCAAATTTTTTTTAACAAGAATGAAATGCATGCAATATTACTTCTGTATTGCCATATTTCTGCTTAAAGAATGAAAAGGGAGATTTATAAACCATTGAAAGAATGTATTAATCTTTCAATTTCTCCAAACATAGGGATAGATTTTTAACCAATTCCCTGAAGGACGAACAGAAAAATGTCCATCATTAAAAGTAGGAACATTTGACTTTCAGCCAGTTGATGTTATTGCCTCAGTTCCTTTGTTTTATTCTTTAGGTAAACAAAAGAAGTTTAACGGGGGAAAAAGAAATTCTGATCTTAATTTCTACTATCCAATCTTTCTGAAAGCATTCTTGTAGAGCAAGTTGCTATGAATTTTTTTTATCGTTGTGCATAAATTTATATGTATTTTATCTGTAGTTCATTAATGCTGCATCAGATATCGCTCCATCATTGAATTTCTGTATTCCAGGCTTTTTGCCGAATAATTTCAATCTATATGGTTAGTTTAATGAAGCTACCGTATTTAGTTTTTGACTGTGACTTCCATCTAATAGATTTCGTTAGAATGTTCTATTGCGTGGCATTTGTCTTTTAGAGCCTCTGGCTGGGAATGAATTTGGGGAATCAAAGTCTAGTCACTATTGGGAAGACTGAAACAAAAATTTGGAAAAATCTTCTAATATGCACCAACCTCTTCTTGTAATCTGGTCATTGGTGTAGATTTTCAAAGGCTAATTACCATAACTTTTCCATCCTTATTTGGTAATTTTAGTGATTATAGACATCAACTTAAAGCTAATGGTTGTCACCAAGAGCGACAAACTTTTATTCAGAGATAAAAGTGTCTACAAGACTTAGTGAAAATTGACATCTTTATTTCTTATAAAAAATTGGAATACTACTGTTTCTCTGACTTTCTATAAAAATTTTCTCGTATTTGAAGAATTGTAATGATCAGAAAATTCTAGCTCGAGATTGAAACGAATCTCAGTGCTTCAGACCTTCCCGAGTCCAAAACCCCTCTTTCTGGAATTATTTATGTCTCTGTGATCACAATAACTCAGAAGTGCTTGGAGCTGGAAGAATGAAATTTGGAATATTGTTTTACAATAAGATTTGTAGACTTCTACCAGAGTTTCCCATTATGAGGAAATCTGTCTGCCTGACTGATTGTTCGAGTATCGTGTGAACTCGATAACTACAAAACGGAAAAGCTACTAAGATATAATTATTGAACGGCATTTTTTCCGTAGCCCCTGATAAGAAATTAGATACCTGCATTTTTTTAAATCATAAAATGATGTAAAAATAATTTTTCCTCGGTGATTTGTTCAGAATTTCTGGAGGGAGAATCTATATACTTTTTACTTAGTCAATAAATCTTTCTGAGTGCGTTTTATACATGTATGCTGAATTTTGTTCGAATCCGATAAGTAATGTACAAAAAATATCACCGAAATAAAGTTAATACTTCTTAGTAAAATCTACAAATTTAGAATGGTGTTTTTTTATTTACTAGGCACAAAAACAATGTCACAACATGTTTAAAAAAATTATAATTTATGCATCACAGCCAGCTTGTTAAATTTTATCACTAGAGATCACCTGAAAAAGACTCCAGATTATGAAATTTATGCTATTACATATTTTAAGTTTCTAAAAATCTGGAAAATGAGCGGAACACTATGTGTTAAAAATGGTTAAAAAACAAATATAATGCCAAATGACATGCAATCAACTATGCTATTTATCAAAGAAATCTAACATCGAATTTTATTTTAAAACGCAGAGGCAAGATAGATGTTTTCCCAATTTTTCTTCTGTAACAAAAAAATATCGACCACCCATCCGAAATTTACCTTATGTTCATTGTTTTGGATGACTAGAAACGATTAAAGTTACAATGAAAAAGAAAATTGTCAGGAATACATTTGTCCAAAAATCGCCATCATAAAATTCAAACAGGCTGTAAGAAAAGGGGAATTTGAAATGGCGATTACCTGCCAAGTTTGGCATTCTTCTCTCTAACCACCTGCGCTCATGAGATTAACATAAAAAGAAAAAATATATAAAACTATATTCAGTTGAACTTTAGATTTCGAAATGATAGAATTGGAATCTTTTTCGGTGCGTTTTTTCTACTTAAATCTATTCGATTGAGAAAGTTATTATTTGAATTGAAAAAGTATTGAAAATCTATTTGTCTTAGTGTCTGTCCCTTGTAAAACGTTTGCGTCTTTCGCCTTTGTCATACAAAATAAATATTTTGTACTTTAATTCGAGTATTGAGTTGCGCCATTTTGGCATGTTTAATTGGATGCCACTGAACCAACTGATACAGACATAAATGTTTTCACCATTGTGGACATCGAGTTAGGTCGCGAATGCTTGGTCTAATACGGGCTAACAGTAGTTATGAAATATACCGTTCCATAAATCGAGCATTTTTACTGAATCTATCGTGAGAATTGTTTAAAACATTTAGAGCGCATTTCAATTAGAAGATTGAAACCGAGTGGCAGTCTAGAGTCCGATATTTTCGAGTGAAACAGGTGCGCGTGTGCTCGGGCGGCATGGGAGTTGCCATCCAGTCTATCAGGGCTGGAAATTACAGGCGGTCAAAATCAACTCTGACAAATAAAAATCGATATTGATAGAGCTAAAATTAAAATACAAAAAATGAATTTGATTATAAATTTTCAGGCATAATATTTTAAAAACTTTTTCTTACACGTTTCCTTTACGATACACCTTTTAATAGCACCATCTGTTGGATATTTTGTCAGTACTATATTCTGGTATTTCTTATATTTTCAATCAAATAGCGGAAGCCTTCGGTGCTCGGGTTATTTTTGTTGAAAATACTGTTTGTGCTTAGTATTAATTAAATATAATTTGTGCAATTTGATGAAAAATGTTTTAGGTCCAATGAAGTTAAATATCAAGCCGATGAAACTTTGTTGCGCTTTTCAAAAGAGTATTTTTATGCATCTCTTGATATAGACATGAAAAGATTGCTGTCGAAATCCATTTCAACAAGAAATGACTTCGGTTTCACTAAGCGAAGATGTATTTGCCCTTTTTATTGCAAGCAAAATTTCTAAACGGAATCGAGTTCATTTCCATCATAACGTCATGAAAAACTTAAATGCGAGGATCATCTATTTTTAATTTCTTTTTTTTAAAGTAAGTAATTGAGTCAGCAACAATCAAATCTTTGTATTTTAGCTTACAACAACGAAAGAAAATCTCGTGATTAAAAGTTTATCGAACCTATGAGCTTTTTATGAATTTATTTATTCTTATGAAGGTTGTTGTTGATAATTATTAAAAAATGCATTTAAAAATTTTTAGATGATAAAATTTTTGTTCAGATTATAAATGACAACATTTGAGTCGAAGCTCTCTCTAGAAATTTCTTCAACAAAAAAAGAATAGACTACACTTGACTAAACTAACCGTGTCCAAAATAATGCTGCTGACGTCTGTGGGAATAATTTAAAGAGAGTTTTCTAACAAATAGCCTGTACAACTTATGTACGAAGGGATAGTTTGTTAGCATGATAGTAATAATTATAATCATAATCATTCAAAGCAAGGAAAACTCAGTGCTTTCCCTCACATAACTTTTTTAACATGCACATTGGCTCCTTGAGAAGTCGACTTATTTGAACTTTTCCAACTGTAAAAATTTACAATGGTAAAAATCCATAGGAATGGGGGTCAATAAGTACTTTTATTTTGACCTATAAAAAAAAAGGTAAAGGTAATGTCTTGTGGATAGCACATCTGATGGGATCTTTATGTTCTCTTCTGTTCAAATCTGCTCTTCAGTTTTTATTATTATTATTATTTGTTAATTTGTAATTAAAGCAAGTTCGTGAAGGGAATAAGTTCTCTCCTCGGGCCTTACACTAAACAGAGGATTCCGACAAACTCTTTTCAACATTTCGCAAAAGAGAGTTCCTATCCTCCCTTTGTACTGTAAGCGTTCACTCCTCCCATCTCCTTCAGAAATAGTTGTCTTTTATTGAACGCCCCTTAACAGGATTATGTTTTCAGTGACAAGAAAATCTGAGAGTTACAATGCATGAATAAGTAATGGCTGCATGAATGAAAAGATCAACTTCTGTTTTTGACAGAGAGAATTGTCTGATTTCCATGCATCACCAACCAAGAATATCTAAATCAAATCTAAGGAAAAAAAAGCAATGTTTATTTCTATAAAAATGTGAGTGTGATATTATATAAAAAAGAAACATAATAAGTTTTTTTAAAAAAAATTAGCCGTCAGATAAAAGAAATATTTTTCAACAAGTAATATAAAAATAACTTTCTAAAATCAATTCCAACTAAGGTAAAATTTTATTTTAGCTACTTTTTATTAAATAATTACAATTGTTGTTATTCTCGTGTTCCGATTTACAACGGAAGGAGGGGTGCAGTAGTTTGTGAGGTTATGACCCCTGAGCACCCGAGGACAGAAGTCTTACTTCTAGCTCACATATGTCTCAAACCCTTTTTACGGGGAGGACTTCATTCACGCATTTCATTTATTCATCCACAGATCGTAATTTAGATCTGAAATATAGAACGATCACCTCTGACCCAGTGTCCCTAGAGGTATTACTCTCCACATGGAGAACTTTGTGACCAAAGCAGAATTAACGTCCACTATACAAATAGAATATTCGGCTGGAAGGTTCAAACTCAGAACCTAAGGATTGGGTATCCCACGCCCTCCAAACCAGAATATCCAGGCCTAAAAAATAAAGTTACTATAAATAATTGATCAGAAAATTATATTAGCAATGAGTTTTCAACGGCAATCAGGATTCAAACCCACTTGTTGCAACGCAAAATGCATGAATTTTCTAAACCAGTTGGGGTAACGAATACAGATTAGAAATATTTAATTTTCTTTATTTTATATTAATTTAATTAGAGTGCATTTCAAAGTAATTCGAAAAAAAATCGATTCAACAATGTTTAATTTTAAATTCCACAAACCTTATGAAAATAAACAGAGTCATTTTAAATAATCGGATGAAAACATATTCAGCCTAGCCTCATCAGTGTGGGGGAAAATCAAACTGAATTCGTTACTTACTTGGTGGTGAAGAAATTAAGATTTTTGGCTAGAAAGTTAGTTTTTAATTCATTAATAAAAATTAATGAATTAAGATTTGAAAAAACTGTATTGACATCAAATGCCATCCACTGCAAGTTTAAAAAAAATTACTTGAACCTGATTCGATGAATACAAAGTATTTAATTAACGATTGAAAATGTGAACAGAATATGTATATACAAGGAGAGTGTCGGTAGTCATGATGTTTTAAAGGAAAAAAATTATTCTAAAATTTGAAAGTGGTTATATATATATATATATATATATATATATATATATTGCACGGAGCTATTTTATTTCACAAGTTTGCTTTTATCAACATCCTATTGTAGACATAATTCCACAGAGAACGATAATTTTAATTAATACAGCATTCCAGAACAACGCTATCTAGCGAGCTTTTGAAACACTGTCACAATTAATATTCAGGCAGAGACCTTCTAACCACCTTACGATAAAGACGGTGTTTTAATTTTTCCCGGTAAATACTCCCACTTGTAAATTTCTCCCTTTAACTGTAAACAAAGAAGTCTCTTCATCATTCGTTTGCATTATTTTAATCTTAATTTTGAAACTGAATTCATAAATATTAAATGAATCCCTAGACATCCCGCTACTAAAACTCCTGCTACCTGAAGAGTCTAATATTTTTGGAAGATTTGGTTAGAAACTCACACAACGCACACTTACTTCATATTTTCATTCAGGAGCTAATTAAAGAACATATCAACGTGACAATTTTACTTCAGATAAAAGACGTATATTAGCAAATGCTCTGATAAATATATTATAGATTTGAATGAGTAAAAAGTTGAAGGATATAATCTCGAATTTGCCCTTTGCATCTCGACCAATCTTGATGCTAAATAAAATAATACAACAAAAAATCACACACAGATGTGTGTGATTTATGTTTTAGATGGCACCGTACGCATCGCATATCATCTCAAGAAATCTACATTTCCTGATGAGTAAATTTGTTCGGATAGCCATTCTCAGCTGTCATAAAGCCTCCATTTCATTTTGTCGATGGATATATTGATTTGTCATTCAGTTATTATGAAAAAACCAACAGAGCACGTAATTGAAGCAAAAGTTGAGAAACCATACAGTACAGAACACAAAACAATAAACAATTCAATAACTCATAACAATTATTTCTTCTGAATTAAATGGGATATCAATCAATTCAAAGCATGCAGGACATAATTACATGTAGCGTAAGTAGATGTGAATGAAAGGGCAGAAGATACATATGGAATGTGCAGTTTATTTGAAGTAGACAGTTCACAAATACAGCAGTCACTATCAACAATATATTCATATATTCACTAGCTTCTTACCTATGTGGTTGCCGGAATCATGGCACGTTAGCTTGTTATCAGGTCAGAACATGATATTGTTTTAGGAATGAGGTTTTGTAGCGTCAATAAAAGCCCGTAGGTGAAAAATAAAAAAAATCCGTTGGCTAAAAATTGAAATTTTAGTATCCGCATGAGCATCTCAAAAAAATCAGCTTTTAATGGCTTGATGCTATCCCATTTACAAAAGGTCTGATTAAAAAAATAAGCCAATGACTACAACAAATAAAACCTAGAAAAATGTCATTTTGAGCACGTGATTATATGAAATGAAATAAATAGGAAATGTGATATTTTTTATACAATAAATGCGAGAAAAATTTTTTTGATCGTTTGCAATACTGAAGTCAATGAAAAAATTAAAATGAATAAAAATATTGACCACATTCTGCTGAGACCTTTTTTGAGTCTCTCTTTACTTTAGCCCCATTCCGAGTTGCGGGAGCGATCTGTATTATTGTACCTATTCTTTCCACTGTAACCTCCAAAATGTTCTAAATTGCATTAGCGAACTCACTGAAACTTCAATTAACTGATTGAACTGACTTCATTAATTGTTAACTGACTGAAACTTCAATTTATTTTTGTGTGCACGTGCGCTTTTGTGTTTAATGATAAATTTTTCTCTCTCTCTCCATATGGAGACAGAGGATAACAGTCTTAGTTGCTATAAATCCCAATACCTTACTTTTTTCAAGAATAAAAGTATAATTTAACGCACGAGCACGTGGTGCTTGGCCGTTCAAGAAATTATGTTCTGACATGATCCATTGAAACATGCATAGCAGATTTCATTTTATTTTTTTTATTTTTATTTAGTTATTTACGAAAGTAACTTTTTCAAGAAAAATGTTAAAAGCTTTAAGATGAAAATTGTAATTTTCAATGGGTCAAACGAAGAAAGTGCCGGTGGATTGATATTTTCTAACATAAGATTCCAGTATATCACTGCTGGTCGCATTTCACTCTCCGAATGTGCATTTGATTTTCAGTTGAGAATAGAATGGAAAAATGTAATTTTTTTCTGCCCTATTTAACACAATATTGAAGCAAATATTATCATTCATATCACCATATTGAGCTTCGTTGGTGTTTGGAGACCTAAAAAAATAGATCACGAATAAATTACCAGGGAAAAACGAAAAAAGAGTATTAAAATTACTGAAGTAAGAATATAAAAAAAATCATTTCATAACAATTTTACAAATAATGGACCCTATTAATGTTATTCTTACTATTTTTTTCCCAAAAAAATGAATACTATAGATTGTTTTTGTGAAAATATTCTTATTTTCTCATTTAGTATGATTTGTTACAATAAAAAATACACATAAAACTAAGTATTAAAAGAATTCAAGATGAAAAGGTGACCTTAAATTTTATTTTGTAAAGCTAGGCATTAATAATGCAATATTGATTTATAAAAGGAATCGGACCGATTTTTAAAAGAAATTGGAAATATTTTCTATCGAACAAAGAAAAGATATTTTAAGCCTCAGATTTTTTTCTTCTTATCTCTATTTTTCTAAAAATATATCGTTCCCCTTTTTTATTTTATTACACAGACATGTAAGAGCTTGGTTTTCCTAGGTATAGTTTTCTGTGATAGTTAGTCTATTAATTGGAGCTTTTGATAGTATGATAACAAAAAGGTAGAGGGATAATTTTTTTCTATACATGCATTCTGTATTTGAGCATGTTAAGCATTTTTTGTCTGTGAGCTTAATATACTTTTGGAAAAACCTGTTTAAATTATCTTTTAAACCTTATTTTAAAATTGAAAACAATTTTTGGTTTGCTGTAACATATTGCTAAAAAACTTGAAATAAAATTCTTAACAAAGGAAATAAGGCCTTTGAGCTGTTTTTAGTATGAAATAAAAATTAAAAAAATGAAAAAGTTTTAATAAAAAAATTATAATATTTTTCAATTCCTATAACTGAAGTTTTATCACATGCCAATATAATATACTTTAATTGAATTTTCATTCCTTGTTATTAAAAACAAAGCACAACTTGCAGTGCGTTTTAGCTTACATTAAATAAGCTTTCAACATTTAAAAAGGTAGATTTAGGTAGATAAAAGGTTTCTGAACATTCATAAAAATTATTTGTCTTTTAAAGCTTCAATGCAAAACCAGTTTCTTCAGCTGAACCTAAAATTCTTGACGGGATTTTCGTTCCTTGCTACTCGAAAAAAAAAGCTTGCAGTACATTTTAGCTTTCATTGCGGATTTGAGAAGAATAACTGTATATGATAAATTTTATATCATTTTTGATTACTTCAATCGCTAACATTTCAGTGTTACGAGGAATTTTTGTTGGAATAATTTCAGGAGATGGTGATGTCTGAATAATTTCACAACTTCGGGATACCTATATACTTCTGGATAATATACCTACTTAGGGATACACTCAAACATCTGACAGGTCGATCTGGTCTATGTGAATAGAAAAGGTCTTTGTGGAGTTGAGACAGTGATCTTATGAAATAAGAAAAATCTTCTAAAATATCCGGAATTCGGGTGCAGAAAATGGAAGAATGTTAAACTAAATTTGTTTATTTTTTATACCAATGCAATTTCATTTAATAAATACCGTATTGGAAATGCCAAATAAATTCAAAATAGAAAGACAAAGAGTAAAAGAGGAAGTGAACTTTGCGGAAAGAAAAGATTAAAAAAGGAGGAAAAGAGAAAAACTGGCCGAAAGAAAGAAAAAAAAAAGAAACTACAAAAATGAGAAGTTTAAGTCCCATGTTTTTCACACTAAATACTTACATCCTACTGTATCGGGATACAGTTAGATTTGGCAAGTGCTCTACCGATTGGTGAGTCAGATTTTCAATCCCAATTAAGTACGTTAGAAAAAAATTTCAAGAAGAATCTCAGCTGCTTTTTCAAACACTCTAAAAGGAAATTTTGATTCCGGTGTCATTTTTATTAATAATTTGATTACTAGAGTTTGTTTTGTCATTAAGACTTTTCGGATGCAGTTTCTTTTTTCTTTCTGGAGCGCGTCATAGGTCCTTTGTGGCATACAGCTTCCATGCGTCCAATGCGGCGGAATGTTTTGGTGCATCTTCCAGAAATAATTCACTCTATCCACAGTCTGTCACAGGTTGGGAAGCTGCTAAAAAGTCCCTTCCAAGGATTATGTCATGACTACAATGCGGAAAAACAATAAATTCAAACGGCAGCTCCTGGCTATTGATACAGACACGCAAAGTACATTTTCCTATTGACTGAATAAAATTTCCATCTGCTACTTTTAGCATAATGTTTTTGGCTTCAGAGAACAGTACCTTCTTCAAGAACCGACGATATTTTTCAGAGATTACGGAAAATGAAGCTCCAGAGCCCACAAGAGCATGAATTGGCTTGTTATTTATTATTACGTCTAGTTGGTAACCAGTCATCTTTGCGGTCGACGGAGGATTTTCATAACATGCGGCCTTGCTTCCGTTGAAGGTCGCGCCGTTTAGTTTTCTTCGTTCCTACGGCTTAGGGATCGACTTGGTCGACGATATGGTGACGGTTATCTAAAACGGCGAGTTGAGGATCGGCCTTTAGTCGGACTAGGATTTGGTCGGCTAGTTTCTTTTTCAGCGTCAGTTTAATTCAGGTATTGACGGTGATTGCGATAATTGTTGAAAATGGCTTTCCTCTCTCTGCAGTAGCGTACTACATGTCCGGGACGTCCACAGTGGAAACCAACTGGTCTATTGTCAGTTGTTTGCCAAAGATCAGTTTTTCTGGGCTGCATTGGTAATCTTTGGGCGGGTACTCTTGATTTCCTGGTTACAGTGGCATATGTTGGTAGTCGTTGGATTTCGCCAGGTTTTACCGAAACTGGTGCTATGACCTTTTCAACTTCGTCATTAACCATTTCTTCGAGCGATTGGGCTTGGGAGTAGGAGTCCAAATGTGCAATAACTCATTCGTTTGGTTGATTACTCGTTGGACTTCCTCTTGTACGATTCTTCTAATGAGGGACACCAAATCGGATTCGTTTTCAATGGCTGCTACCGGTACGACGTTTGGAAGCCTCTCAAACTTTCGTCGTCCAATACTCTTCTGTTTCACATCCTCGATATAGTTACACCATTTAAGGGGACTCGGTACCAAAAAATTTTTTCCCACAATTTTTAATAAAATTAAAAACTTTTGTGATAGATGGATGTCAATTGTATATAAAAATAAATTTATAAAATATTTTTCAAATTCAAAAGTTACAAATGTAAATATGTTAATTTTTTTAAAAAAATTGAGCATTTTTTTAAAATTTTTCTTCTGCAATTTTCAAAATCCTTTCCTCAAATTTTTTGAGGGGGACCTTACAATGCATGTAACAAAAATATGGATCCGTTTTTTGATATCTATATTAGTTTGTGAGAAAAAATGTTTTACAAAATTTTGTGAATTTTTTTGGAAAATATCAGATTTTTCTCTTTGAACATTTTTAGAAAAAAATATAATCAAAATTTTAACAAATCGATCCCTAATTCTATTAAGCATACAATTAAGAGTGAGCAGAAAAAAATTCATGCGATTAGAATAAAATGTGATTGACTTTTAGCATTTTGTAGCAGACAAAATTTTGAAAAAAAGCAAACTGTGAAAAACAGCTTTAAAGTTTTCAACACAATAAAATTATAATAAAAACAGCTCATATGAAAGATTTTTTTCAGAACAATTATATGGCATTTGTAAGTGTTAAGATACCAATTTTATTAATATACATTATTATCATATTTATTAATGGTCATTACCATATATATGAACTATCAAAAAATTTAGAAAAAAATTATAAAATGATCCCTTTTTTTTAATTCAATAAATTTTTTAGTAAAAATATTTATAAAATGATCTGCAATTCTGTTTATCATATAAGCAATACTATACAGTAACAATTCAAGCCCATTTAATTAAAATTTAAATGAATTCAGCCATTTTGAAGTAGGTAAATTTTCTAGATAATGCATTCCATAAAAAAACATATGTACAAAAATTTTCACTATGAAATAGTTTATATTAATACATAATATTTTAAATAATATATTATCATTCAAACATAATTCTATAAAAGTTTTGTGTTAATCTGAGACATATAGATGAAATAATCAACGCATAATTAACATAAGCAATAACAACATATTTGAAAAGGACCAAGAAAATGTACAAAAAATCTATATAGCAAGGTGATATGGTGTATTATTATTCATAGAAAGGGAGTGGGATTTTCTTTTAATGCGAGGGATTTTCAAAACCAATTAAAAAGCAGGTAAGCAATAAATAAATTAAGTAGTCTTGAAAAAGTCAGTTTTGCTTTCAAAGTGATTATAATATAACCAAAGGTAAATTCAATCAAAAACCTTAACGAAAGTAGTAAAACTATAAGTAAACAAGGATTAACTGTAACTGTTTCAAACTTTGTTTCTTTTTATTTCATGGAAAAAAAGAGGGGCTTGGCTACTCGCACATGAAATATGTCTGATGTAAACACAGGAAGTGGGCATGCCAGCTGATATCGCGTTAGACAAAATAGTTGCATATCTCATTAAATACTCGTCGGATTGTTTTGAAATTTTCAGAATAACAAGTCAAAGGTTCAAGGATCATTATTCACTAATAATCAAAAAATTGGCATTTTCATCGAGTTTCTGAAATTTTGAGGTACCGTGTCCCCTTAATTAAATCACCTGTAGTGCTTATTTCCTTCGTCAGTAGAGTTTGATAAATGTCTTCAGCAGTACCTTTCATTAGGTGTGACACTTTCTCATCGTCAGACAACTTTGAATTTACTAAATCCTAAAACAATTATATTTCCTGATAATCCTAAAACAATTATATTTCCTGATAATCCTAAAACAATTAAATTTCCTGATAATTCTAAAACCATTATATTATCCTAAAACAATTATATTTCCGATCCCAGTTCAGTGTCTGTGAAAAAAAATTATTAAAATCGAAGAAGTACCGGGTGTAGAAATACCGCTCCAGTCGGTTGCTACAACTCAAAGTTTAGGTACTGATCAAAGATTTAAAAAATTCGTGTAAAACCCAGTGTGACAACAATTTTTTTTATTTAGAAATAATGTTCTTTGTAATTTCAAGTGTCATTTTAGTAATCCTTGTTGTAACAATTGATTTTATGGTACGTTTCCAGATATACCATTTATACGCTGCATAAATTAGATAAATTGCTTCTTTTTCATTTTAATTGTCTATCATTAGTTTATTTACAGAATACTTAGTTATTTCATTTTAGATAAATTGTTTATTTTACACTTTAACTGTCTCTCATTAGTTAATTTATTGAATGCCTAGTTATTTCATAGAATAACTAGTTTAAAGTGTCAAATTAATAACATATGACACACTTTATCGGGCACGATCAGTTATTTCATGGAATAACTAGGTTTTCTATAAAATAACTGCATTATATACTTTAACGGTAACGTATATAATTTATCAATTAAAACGTATATATTTTATCGAAATATATTAATATATTAAATATATTAACGTATATATTTTATCGAAATATATTCATATATTAAATATATTAACGTATATATTTTATCGAAAAAAATCGTGTGAATTTTTCTCATTTTTATGAAATTTTAATGAAATGTAGTGAAATTTTATCCAGGAAATAAAATAAGGTGGGAACATCGAAAACGATATGTGAAACGGAAATCATATCAACTGTAAGATTTATTTATGAATCCGTTCATGGAATGCAAGAAGTTTCAAAGATATCTATACCAAACCGGAAAGGGGCCATTTGAGCCCTAGAAACGGAGG
>JAOUZG010017322.1:0-10779 GCA_026289955.1 Argiope argentata
AACCTCAAAACGACTGATAAATCACCTTTTGACACAAAGCAAGTTTTCATCAGCTACCTATTGATCTGAAATTAGATAAAAGTAACTGCCCTAGTTCCAGTACAGAAAAGATTTTATTACCTGATCAATTATTTCATTGCCTACAAAAGTCCAACAAGTGAGATCATATTTTGTAATAGCAAATTTATTTCATTTGCCTTGTGAATTAAAGTCGGATTGAAAAAAACTGATCTCCTTAGTCACAAACAATCATTCTTTCAGCAATCTAAGAAACCGAAGGACGATTGAGACAACTGACCTGGCACAAGTTTTATCATACGATTTTTGAAATGGTGGATGGCACAACAAACTTTAAGCACAAACAAACGTTTTTCTGTTCCCAGGTGAATGTTATAATGATCCAAAATGTAGATTTATCGTTTTTGCTCAGCAAGCGGCTTTTCACAACTCGTTTAGTGAACTGAAGGGAAATAGCAACAATTGACCGTTTTTTGGCACTGAAATATTTTTCGCCATCTGATGAATTTAGGATAAAACAACTAATCCTCTTTTGGCACAGTACTTCACCAGTCTGATGAACCGAATGGAGATAAAGATGGCTAAACGACTTCAGAGCAAAACTGGGCGCATTTTCGATGGGCCTTTTGAGTTCTGCTAATAGAACTGAAAAGAAATAAAAAAAAATCCCATGTTTTTTATTCCACATGTTTCACTAGCTTCTTAAGGACCTGAGAAAACATGCGAAGATACTCATACAATTATTTGTCCTTTTGAAAAAGCTTTTCTCCTCAGCTATCTAATGCACTGAAGGAAGATTAAAACATTTCCACTCCTTGTAGAAATGGGCATGGGTTTATTAGCATTTGAGAAAACGAAAAAATGATCATTACTTAGCTCAGGCAAGCGTTTCTTTCCTCTATCTTGTAAAGAGAAAAAAGTTCTGGCGTAAGACAAGCATTTATAACATATCTACTGAAATGAAGAACATCTAGAGTGTTATATTCACCGACCTTTGATCGTGGCCAGGTGACTTCCGGTGTCGGGTGCATTTAAAAATCTTTTGGGACAGAATCTTTCATTAACTATCTGATGAGTTGACCAAAAGAGATGCATTGAAAAGGCAAAAACTGACAATCTTTTGACGATGTGCTACTTGAAACCTTCGACTGCATTAACATTAAACTGAACTAACTCTATTATCTTCTAATTTTGTATTTAAAACGAGATTTCAAGAGCATTCCAGTGACCATGAGCTGAAGACCTAAAAAATAAATCAATGAACTCTTTGTATGATATCTATATAAAAGCTCAATAATTCATCAAATATGACGAATCGCCAAATAATTTAAAATTTTCCTGAAAAACGTTTGAATTAAATCTGAAATGGTTTTACTAAGTAAATGAAATAAAACCAAAAGGATTATTTTTAAGAAAAATGGTACGTTGTCAGCAGAGGTGTACAAATTAGCTCAAACTGATTTAAAAAAAGCTACTTCTAAAGCTACTTTCTGCGAACATTTTCAAGAATCTGATCAATTATAATTCCAGACTCGTCTTTTGCAAAACTTCAACCGGCTCTAATTCTAAACAACGAAGGAGAAGAACCAGTCTTCAAAGTGTGGTAGCTGATCACCAGCGATTTTTTCATCTGCAAATTTCTCAACGAAAATGAGCGTTTCATCTTGCTTTAGAAATATGAATCTAATATGGTTGAAGAAAGAAGAATGGGAAATTTAAAAAATGCATCTGTCTGTAAAACAAATTTATTCAGAGTGTGATTGGAAGAAACCGAAATGTATGTTTATTTCCTGAATAAATTTTTAATTCCAGACAAGAAGCTCTCAATGCCTTATTGTTTATTAGATAGAGAATTTTTCATGAAGCAATGATAATTGTAGAATCGTAAATTCTGTATATTGCATATAAAATAATAGACATTTATTAAGCGTGTGAAATTCTTTAGCGTTTGATTCTTTCGAGGAATAATGTTTTATAAAAATGATGTATCAACATGATAAATCAGATATGCTGAACATGGAATATGTGAGACTCCGTATTTCTGGTTTCTTAAATTCAAATCAATCTGGTCTAAATATAGATATACGATAAACATATTTGGATAACATCCAATTTTTAACAGTGGAGCACATTTTATATCGAAAAAATATATCGGTATTAATATATATGTATGAGTTCTTTACAACTAATGTTGTTTCAGTCCGGTTTTAATACTTTATCTCCTGAATAGCGTTCTAAAGAAAACTAATAAATTGTATTTTCTCTTCGCACAAGCATTATTGTGTCAATAGATTAATTTAGAATAAATAGAGAAATTGGAAAAATATTTTTATTGAAGGAAACGTGATTAATTTTGTTAATAACATAAAACTGCTTTGTCGAGCCACCATAAAATATTGGCTATTTAAAACATCTTTCTTTATAACCTTCAGAGTACCATCAAGAATTTTTGCTAATAACAATGGCGTGTGGGTCGTGGAAGTTTTTGATTCAACTCCACTGATAAAAGTTTTATTTGAGAGCATCTACTTACAGAGCTTGTTTCTATATTATTATATTTCAAATACAAATATAATTGTCTTTTCTTTTATAAATTACAATCATTTCTGATATTTATAAAACGATGTTGTTACACTTTATTTTAAAATGTATCAATCGGTTACTGTAATCCAGCGTATCAATAAATGTACCTTCTTGTGTACATCCGTCTACCCCGCCGCCTCTGAACGTAGCAGCATCGACATGGATTAATAAATGTACCTACCCACCTGAATGGTTAGTCTACAAGGAATGTTGGGAATGTTACATTTCTTGATATTGGCGTTTAGGGGTGGGGGCATGGGGACTGATACGACTGAGAGCATATATGTTTAAACAAGCATAATGATAAACGGCGAACTGTAAATTCTCAGAGCAGATAGATGCCTGCCCTACTTCGTTAGGCTTCGTTTTGAATGGTGCCATCTATCCTGAATTAGGTGCAAGCTGGTATTGGCAAAAATAAGATCTCGTCAATTGCAACAATGAATTTCTTATCTTTTTTGCCTTTATGAAGCCAAACGTGTTACGATTTTTGTCAATTTTTATGTGAAAAATCTGAATCTCACTCTGTTGGTGATAACAAATTCATTAAAACACTTTTTTCGGAATATTTGCTTGCCAAAGTCATCTCTCAGAAACCCTCGCAACAAATTTTTAAAACTGAAATTAATTACTACAGTACCGCATCTGCTATTCCACATTAAGTATCCTCCAAGTTTATCACTTCTGGGGTTTGTGGAATCTTCATTTGAAGAAATGATTGAGAAAATAACTCAAGGTGAGAGCCAACTATGGAGTAAATCTGTACCCAGAGATTGTCAGTTCCTAAATGTGAAGCATATTATACCAACTTTAAAATGTCGCCTGTTGCAAGAATAAATAAAAGCAAGAAAAATGTATTGGTATCTGGTCACTATTCAAAACAATCTGCAGAGATCCTAGCATTCTAAATAAAGATAAAATGCCCTACATAATTAAAATTTATGTTTCTGAAACCTAAATAACCGGATTGATATAATCAACTATTTAATTTGGAACTTACGTATTGGAGCGTCGACGCCAACGGTCGCCAACTGTTTAGCAACTGATTGGCGACGGATTCAAATTTGGCGATAAACCGCCGACGCCGACGAAACCAATAAATTGATTGGCGGCAGTTAATGTTTGGACAATTGTTTAAATCATGGCGGTTTTTTGCCATTATTGACAGTTTAGCAACTCATTGGCGACGGATTCAAATTTGGTGATAATTATCGATAGTCTTATGCGTAGCTAGTTTAATTTCACCTTTGTTCCTTAAGTTTAGGACCGATGTGTAACTTTAAATTTCAACAATGTCGTGAAACCTCTTTTTGGATACATGAAAAAAAATGTGAAATTATTACGGTAGTATCAATTTTTGTAGTTCTATAAATCACAATACATAAATATTGGATTTTGAAAAAGAAAAGTCAGGTAGATGAAAATTATAGAGGCTCATAGAAACAGCAATAAGGAACTTATTCAACGAGCGATTTCCATATATTTTTTATAAATTAATCAAAAGAATTTTAAAAAATGGTAATAATAAAAGGTTGTAATTTTGAATAGATTCTTCTGTGAACCAGTTGCTTTGCCTTAATTAATTTCCGTTTTTTAAAAACTTTTACTTATCATCTTGTGAAACTTAACCTTAAAGATTCAACAAATAAATGTTTTAAACGAAAAATTTTGATTCACCGGCCATCACAATTATCATTTGATTATACTTTCATAGAATGCTTTTACCCTTCTATTGATTTTGTGTGCATTTTATTACCGTTCTATCCATATTTTCATACGGCTAATTGTGTCATCGGAAGTAACCTCAGCGTTTCAAAATGGACGCAATTTAAAACTTTTTCACACTACTTCCATGCAATTGAACCTTCTTTGCATATACAAAGAAATAAAAAAAATATTTAAAAGTATTTCTTATACTTGAAATGACTTACACCACTCATAATGGAGATGTAAATTCTGCGCATACTAAAAAGAAGCTTTCAATAATAAAAAACTTATTTCCGTGATTCGATATTTGATTAAACAATGAAGACGATATACGCTTCATTCACAGCAATGAAAATGTAACCTGCATTAAAAAAAGCCTTGAATAGTTAATCAAATTTAGATCAAAATATTTTACAATAACTAAATTGATATTATTAACCACTTCGCATATAATGACGTGTCTGACACGCGCATCGAATTACTGAATTTTTATTTTCAAGTCTGCAACTAAGCCACATAATTATTTAAATATGAAAAAAATCAATATGAAACGATTTGGTATCCCAAATGCTCACTATATTATTTAAAAAAATTAAATTAACAATAAATTACCAAAATAGGATGAGTTATCTAATTAGAAAGTTAAATAAATTCGTATGTCAAGTGGTTAAAAAAGCAAAAGCAATTGTTTTCAATTTCAAAAGGTTTTTAAATTATTTATCCGTAGGAATGTTTTCGAAGATTGTGGCGAAATTGTTCTAAAATTTTAATTAATTAACTGAAATTTATAAAATTCGCACCGAGGATATATTTACACATTCTAAAGTATATGTGGGCCAAGTTTGATAGCTCTCGGTTAGATAGTCTAGCTGCGAACGGCAATGCATCCATATGCACACCTTTTTCCTATTCATGAGCAATAGATTATAATCTGAATCAGAAATTGAAAAATGGAGTTTGAAGCAATTAAATACTTATACGAATATTAATTTAATAGTAAAATATATTTGTACAAAATTTTTAATATATCTCTTATTTTAAGAAATTTTATGATAGTCAAACAATTATAAATCCAAATTATACTTGAAAAGCACTTTTTCTACTCTCAAATGAAAGCCGTTTAATAAAAACCTTTAAAAGGAAAATATTTGGAATGATTCTTTAATCACTTTCATATGTTGATTTTAAAGCTCTTAATATCAATCTCTTAATATCAATCTCTTATCTCTTAATATCAATTAAGATTTGAAAATTATCTATTATTATAAATTTGGATTTAAAATTTATCTATTAATATCAAATTAAATTTAAAAATTATCTATTATTATAATTTTAGATAGATTTTTTCTACATTATCAATTTATCTATTTTTTAAAAATTTATTTAATTTTTATTATAAATGGGGAAACTTTTAGATTTAAAATTTTTATTAGAAAGAGATTCTAATTTCATATCTGCTTTTTAGGTATATGCTATTTAATGCTATAAAGTATTTAAGAACTAATTAGAATACTCAATAAAATCGCTTATTTGATTGTTTGCACCTTTGAAATATTGCCTTTTCTTGGATTTTTTAAATACTAAGAATAGCATTTGGCGTCAACTTTTTTACTTCGTGAATATTGAAAATATTTTTTCGCTTCGCTTTGGAAGGCTATGAATCATTTATTTCGAGACGAAGTAAAACATCGAATACTAAGTGTGAGGGGAGTAATGAGACGGAAAATATTGTATTTCACTTCGCGTGGACTATCAATGACTGATTTCCGAATGAAGAAAACCCCCAGGGACTCGCCTTCTTTAGGTAGGTACAGGTGTCTTAACTCCGAGGCTCCCATGGATATTTCCTTCCTTTATGATTTATTCTCTCCTATGCCTTCTTCCGTCTGCTTGATCCTTCTTTCCCTCGACAGCAAGTAAGGGAGCTCTCCATAAGAAGCTATCGCCGCTCTGTTTGCTTCTTGCTACTCATAGACAGCCAAAACCCAACGTGTTGGCCGTGCGTAGTAACCCATTAGACAGACTTGTGTTGCACTGCGGTCCCCGGTGTATCAACTGACTGATACCTAGTCACCTGAGTGGCTAGTCTGCTAGGGTTCAAGTGAAAGGGTTACTCCTTGGGCTTGACGTTAAGGATGGTGTCACAGTCCCCGGGGGTAAATCCCAGCCTATAGGTACCGATTAGCACCAAGGGAAGCGCCGAGGCTGGGAATGGCCAGAGCCGGTGGCTGCCTTCCCTTGTTGGGCTCCGTGGTGGGCGGTGCCGTCGGACCCGAATCGCCTTTCATATCGTATTTCCAGAGATAATTTAAAGAAATAATGTCAATTTTTATTTTGATTTCTCTTCAGTTCAGATTTCGAATCTTTTTCTCGGGTTTTTCAAACGTGACATAAATAATTTTTTATAAGAACAAATTTGTTTATTTTAGATCTCATATTTTAAATTGATGCAATTTTCTTAGAGCTTCAAATAAACATTTCCTTTCATTATTCTTAAAATTTTGTCTTATTCAGAATAGTTTTTGATACATTCACATCGTTAGTGTTATTAACATTGTTAGAATGAATAAAACGCATAAAGGAACTTTTTAACTTCGATACGGTTTTATAGCATCAAAAAAAAATGTGATCAGTAAGATGTTACTCAATTCGGGCAAATTTTATTTCAAATTTTTATTCAACTAAAATTTAGAATAAAATTCTAACTATAGATAGATAGATAGATAGATAGATAGATAGATAGATAGATAATATTTCGCCCCATGATTCTCATTCTCATACTTTGTTTGAAATTCTATAGATGTAAGTCAGATGGTCCGGCCTATGAAACGCATACAGTCTCTCACTCTCACATTTTTATTAATAGTAAAGATAAGCACATTATTAATACTTTTGTTGTTACTAGTGGCACTTCCCATGGACAAGCCCCCTGGGGCAGTCAAAGATTTTAAATCGAGAGTGTGTTTCATGTTTAAGTAGCGCCAAAGAGGGCTAAGAGTACGTCTTAGCTATACACTCGTCACATTCGCTTGCACAGCCCATTTTTACAGGGTGGCACATTCATACACTTCAGAGATAATACACAGAAGAACAATCCTGCCCTGTCCGGGACTCGAGCCCGGGACCCCCAGATCACGAGGAAGACGTGCTATTATTAATACTACATAAATTTTGCTATCCACTATAGGAAGGGAAATTTTGTAAGCGTAAAGAAAAAAATCATCATACAATTTTTGAGTAATATTAAAGTTTGATTTCGATAAACAAATAAGGCATTCAACGGTTTCATAAACGTCAAGAGGTTTCACAGAGAGGTTTTTCTAGACCATACAAAGAATATATAGGTAGATTTGATAAAATTTAGAAGTTTGATAATTGTTATTGCATACATATATGCAAACAACATTGCGTAAAGTCAGAGAGAGTAATTGGTGACGTTTTGTGCATACTCCGTATTAAAAATAATTATACTTTCTGTAACGCGTACAACATTATTTTATGGCTAAAATTGAAATTCTGTAAAACATTTCGCAATTGGCGTGTAAGTAATTTAAAAACAAGTGATATGAAAGTTATAATTCAAAACCTCAAGTGGACTACGCAGATTAGTTGAAATATGTGTTCTTAAGCGGCAATTCAAGAACCCCTGCCAATTTTAAAAGATATCTGTCAAAGGAGGCAAAATGTCAGCCCCTTCATAATGTCAGCCATTCAGTTTGTCTCTTTGAAAGTACGGGAGCAAAAAAATTCCGAAACCAGCTAAGTTGATTAAAAGAAATTCAGCATAGAGATAAGCCATCAAAATAGGTATATTTAGATCAAGCTTGAACCCAATGAACTAACTCGAAATAGCCTAAAATATCGATTCATTTATTTTTATATATGGTTTTCATGAAATGCATCTTATTCAGAAAGTGTACAAGATAGATAAAAGGCCATCATCCCTCCCACGATTAAAACAATCTTAAAATATGGAGCAAAAATAACCTACAACAGTATAATTGAATGTTGTTGTTGTAGAAACACTATTGCCTACTCCAACAATGTTGCCTATTGTTAGCAATAACCTTTCTTTTATACATTATTGTAATTAAGAAGAAATAAACAATGGTTAAAGCATTTAGTGAAAAACTGCTTTGAACTCGTAACGAATTTCACAGCGCTCATTTTCTAAAAACCTGATATTTCGATATCTTGGATATACTTATTTGCTTTTTAGAAGCTCATTTGAATTGTTGAGATGGCACCGAAAATTTTGAGGAGGATCGGTATTGGATTGTAAGTATTTTTTTTCTTTTTTTTTGTCATATTGACTAGGCTACTAAGGTTTCATTTGACTTAATTTTTGGCTTTAAAAATTTCCATCGAGTTTTCAGATGTTTGTGGAGGCATGCTGTTTTTCAAAAGAGTAGAATAAAATAATTTTATTCTTTCCAAATGATTATGTTCTAATAAAAAATGATAAAGCAATTCCAAATGCACTTTAATAAGAAAAAGACACTTAAGAATGAAGACTAAAAAAGATACTTAAAATTGTAGTCCTTTTAAGCCACATAAAAATGTATTAAACTGAAAATTATTTATGTATCTAACGAATAAAAGTTTTAGTCCCCATTTCTCCCTGAAGCCACTTTTGAATGTAACTAATGACTCTTCTTGCCTTTCTTTCCTCTACGCGACTGTAAATGAGGGAATGTGAGTTTTATTGCGTAAGAATCTCATTTAGATGTTTCCGTTGGAGTTACACGCGAGTGCGTATTCGAAATCGTTGGCGAATATAAGGTGCGCAGTTTTAAGCCTCGGCATTGGCGTGCCCAAAATTGTCATACACTGTAAGTAAATGTGTTGTCAAAGACGACGCCTTGCATAGAAAAGTCATGACATATTTACCTTTGGCTCTAATTTAGCATTTTTGCTGAATTTGTCATGTGGTTCTTTGATAATATTTTTGGCAATAAATCGCTAGTTTGCGTTTCTACCTGAAAATCAAATTTGTATTTTAAAGGTTTTTTCGCAATCGATTAAAACAAAAATTTGGCATGAAACCACTCACCAAATTCAGCATAGTTAAGTTAGTGGGCTTTTTAGATATCCCTTTTCATGTTTTTGATTTCAATTCCTTTTTGGAGTTTGCTCAAAATTTGATAGATGCCTGAACTATAAATGTTAAATCTGTATAATGAATTTTATCTATTTAGGTCTGTTAGATTTTTAATTATCAGGTTAACTTTTCCAATACTTGAACATACAGAAGTCGTCTGAGCAAATTTTGATTAAAATTTAGACGAAATCTACAAAATGAATGTAAAAACCGTATACCAAATTTCATTAGTTTATCTTAAAGCCTTTTTGGAACAATCTATGTCGCAGGTGAACAGACATAATAAATGTGTTTTTCGAACTTAGGAAGGTTTAAAATGTGAAGATTCGTCGCAATCTCGAATCCTTTTTTTTTGACGATTCGATTCCTTTTTTTAAATTCTTCTTTATATTAACGATATGAAATAAAATTCTTAGTATTTAAATAATACGTTATAACCCAATTTTTTAGTATTAAATAAATGTTTGGGAGAGGATGTACCCTCTATATTTAAAGACGGTACCTGAAAATAGTGCAAAAGATGAGGAATAAAAGTACACTTTCTTACATAAAAGTGAATGATAATAACATCAACTGAAGACCTTTTCTAAATAAAACCCGACTTTGTTAAAAAGTAGGTATGATCAACAGGGAATGGAGTCATCACGAAAGAACGAGTTGTTCTGGAGTAGAGGAAATGCAGCAAGAACGAAATTCAAAAATCCTATGATTTGAATTACAAAAATATTAATAAAAAGACGAACATCTTTTCGCGGGAGAGGAAAGAAATGGTCATTAGAGAAAATAGTTGCCGATTTTGCCGGAGCAGCGGCAGATTTTATTAATTTCAATGCCAAAAGTTAATTCTAAATTTTCAATTATTTTTCGCACAGGTTTCACAAATGAGAAACACTTTGAAAAAAAGTGAATTTTCTAATCGAATACTATTTTATAAAGCAAACTTGTTTGACGAGAGCACGGAGCCATTAACAAACATATCTGCACGAACCTCTTTTGAAATCTTTTTAAAAATATATCTGCTCCCCCCCCCCTAAAAAATTAATCTGGATGAGAGTTTCGAAGGAACGAAGCATGCGTTGAAAGTATTCAGTTAATGAAGCTGAATGAAATTGGAAGAGAATTTCTCGGTGATATTCAGGTGTCTCCGGCACTTGGCTTCAATGAATTGGCATTTGGGACTTTTCGCTATCGATGAAGAAGAGGAACCTTGTAGCCTTTCAAACACCTTTTTGATGCCTCTGCAATGCTGAGCTTACGTTATTAAATTATCTTTTGAATCTTGATAAAGTTTTAATCAAAATTGATAGCAACGACAGAATATTTATTCTCAAAGAAATCTAGAAATGATTCGCAATAAGACCACATAAATT
>JAOUZG010017335.1:0-15895 GCA_026289955.1 Argiope argentata
AATTTTCAGCTATAAACATGCAATTTCAAATCTTCTAATTAATTTTTAAATTATTTAAATATGGTTTGCAATGAGTAAAACACTAAATATTGCAGAATATTAGGAATATCCATCATCGCTAGAAACTTGCCTCATTATTCAGTAATTGAAGTTCATTAATTCATTGAAACAGTCAGTAATGATGAAAATCGAAATGAATTACATAATTTATCATGCAAACGCTCGATGAATTCCAAATATTTGAAGTTAAGTAGAATTAATGGAAGTGATCAAATTTTATAATCTTCACTCTGAGACATATTGGATATTTGGGAAGGATAGGAGTTCAAGGACTTTATATTTATCATTAGTAGAGAATAAGCTTATATATATATAGTTAAAATTATACATATAGTTATACTATTCAGATTAATCATATACTAGTCTACCATTAGCATCTAAAGTAGAACCTCCAAATTCAGTAAATAGTAAGTACTATAAAGTATTATTTTTCAGAAGTTAATATTTTAAAATGAATTGTAGTTAAACAGCTTTTATTCAATATCAATTGCTAGAATTTGCTTTCAAGTCAAGTGTAGAGAAAGTAAGGTTTATTCAAAATTAGAATATTTTCAGAGCGTCTGTGCAATAGATTTCCGAATTAGATCCAAAATGAATTTATTTTATTTAAATAGACTAGCTATTAATTTTCAAAAAGTTACACTTTTTAATTTTGAATACGATTCATCCTAAATAAAATTTGGAATTTATCTCCTTTTGTCAATTTCTAAGTAGCCATAAGAAAATTTTAATTTTGTTATGATTCGATGGTTGTATAAAAATAAATCTTTAAAACTGATCAAAATATAACGAAAAAAATATGGCTTATACCATTTTCTTTTTTTAAAAGTCTAAAACAATGGAAAAGGGACAATATAAAAATTCACAATAGTGTTTCTTAGGATAGCTTGAGGGTAGTTTAAAATGAAAAATAAGATAATTTTTACCTGTAAAAGTGTCTTTAAAAATGACTGTATGAAGAAATATTTCATTTATATTGTACGGAAACGGAAAATTTCATTTGTTTAATGTTTCATGCAAAGAAAAAAAATTGTATAATAATAATAATGATTACCCAGCGTTCTGTTGATTTTATCCTTTTACATAAGCCTTCATCAACTTAAAGATTGTTCTAAGTTAAATTGGAATATTTACTCTACTGATTTTACACGTCGCCAAAGCTTTATATTTTTTTAACCATATAACAATTTCTCATACGAAGTCAGTTTTCTGAATAACTAATTATTTTTTATTTTTGAGTACAAAAATAGTTTTCATGAAATACTGCAGATGTAAAACATATATAAATATACATTTAAATGTAGCTTTAAAAATTATTTTGCTGTAAATATTCGAATCGGTAATTAAATGGAATTAACTCATGTGGCTTCCATTTGGTCAAAATTTGTATGCAATTGTGTCTGCACTTAACAAATCATTTAGCACTGTTTATTCTTGTTTTCACTCTGTTTAGTTCTCTTTCATTAACATTCTATGTGTTATTTATATTTTAAGTAATAATTTTGGATAGAAAAAAAGATTTTTTTTCAGATTTTAACTGTAAAAATGAGAAAGACAAACATATTCCTCAGAAAATGTTTTACACGTTCCTTTTACCAATTCTGAGTTATGCGGAAAATCGAAGAGAATTTTTTAATCCTACGTCACAGCTACGAATTGTATTAATGTAATTCTAATAGTGAAAACTAATATTCTTGATTATCTAATTATTAATTGATTTATTAAAATTAAAATTCGTATGTTAAAAGTTTAATTAAAACTTTATATACTGTCAATCAAAATAATGCCAATACAATCTAACTTATACTTGTTCTAATAATCTGGATTCCATATTTTGAATGATTCTAGCAAAAACAGAGAACCATATTTAAAACAGTCGACAAAAGTCTGAAAACATTTGAATGATTATAAAAAAAACTAAAACTTTTATGGGAGAATGAAGTTATGAAGTCGTGGGAAACACGATGCAAAAATTAGTAACTATTTTAATCAGAAAAAAAAGTACAATCAAATTTTGAATGATTCGTTGTAGATTCGAAATTGAAATCCTCGGCAATTCTAAGTTTATTATGTAAGCAATAATAGATTCCTTTATATTTGAAAAGAAAAAGAAAAGGTTTGAGAATCTTTCCTTTAAGAATTCACAAATGAATTCACTCTCGAATTTGTAATGATTTTCAATCAAAAGACAAGCATGCTTTTTTAGTTTGAAAAAAAGGCATGTTTATTTGCGAAAGTATAAGATATTCGTAGATACATTGCAACTTTGGTATTTTCGTAAAGCTTTACTTCCTTTCCAGTTCTCAAAATATCTCTATAATATATAAAATCCATTATGAAATATTCATTATTTTTAATCATCTAATTTGAATCACTTGGTTTGAAAAGCAGAGAGCAAAGTCTATTTATAGACAAAATTTCATAAGTTTTCATAAAACAGAAAGAATACAAAGGAGATTTATGTTTGTTGGAGAAATTAAAAATAATATTTATAGGAAAAGAAATAAAATGATGTATGAAAAAATTCATATCCCTAACAGAGCTTATTATCCGCAAGTGTGGTAAAAATTGAACCGCTTTAGCAGATTTCATATTTACTGCATCTAATTACTCGTTAAATTGGTTACTGCAGGGTTATGGCACGACATATCTTAATGGAAAATTTACGATTTATTGCTGATAATATTTCATTTTTCCTTTCGGTTTTGGCGACTATTGGCGATATGGGGTAATACCATCTAATGAACTTCAACCAAAAAGGAATTTGACAGTAAACCTTTTACACTTTGAGTCCAGAATGCCTCGAACTTTCTTTCTTAAGCAATCTTTTATGCTAAGCAATCGTCATTATGCTAATAATGTAGATAAAATAATCAAAAAAATTACATTCTGAGATTTAAAAAAATTGTCTGACCTTGGGGGCGGCTTTTCCTTCCGGTTGATCCTCGACAGTCGGAATGGAGACGTCATAATTGGCCAAGGTGTTCAGAAGACTGGCCACGTGGGGTCTTTCCGCCATTTCCTCCTATGAAACAAAACAGTAAAGCTTTAATATCATCTAAAAATATCAATCATTAGAATACCATCTAATCATATAAAATAAGACAGTTGCCAATTCTTTTAACCTGTGGAAAGAAGGCTTTTTCCACCGAATTTTTCAGTTTTTGTATGAAATTATGTAGATTGACCCAAGTTCTGATAAATTTTGCAATTAGACAAAAACTTAAATGTTTCAGCTCTTTATCTCACATACAATGGTGATTTGTTACTTAATTACTACTGAACTTTATTAATTAATTAATCAAATAAAATTAATTAATTAATTGAATGAGCTAAATTAATACCTTTACTTAAGAAAATCTTAATCCTAAAATTATTTTAATATTCCTTATCCAGAAAAAAATGGTCTCTAAAAGGATTAAAGGGAATAGCATTTATAGAGGATTCAAATGCTGAAAGAATAACAACAAAATCCTCCAAGACAAAATGATACGGGGGTTGAAGGAAATGAAGTAGGATTACATGTTGGTAATCTGGGTTCGTTCATTATGAACTATCGTATGCTTGATTTAGATCAGAATATATTGATTCCTGCATAATGTGCAAATTTATTGTGAATGTAGCACAGAACTATTCGCTATTTTAATTGAATTAAAAGTATCACAAATTTATCCATGATTTAGTCGGTATGATTATAAAAGATTATCAAAAGGAATAAGTAGATTCACGAAGATTTTGTCTAAATGACCGTCAGTTTGGACAAAGATTTATCATATAAGATCTTAATGGAATCTCAGTTCTTGTATTATATCTACATAGTTATTTTACCCTGGCAATTTCATTGGAAAGCCTTATTAACTTGAAAAAAAGCTTCAGTTCAAAATGAAAAAATAGAACAATTCCTATGAAAATAAAGTATTTTTTTAACCAAAAGTGGTAAGCAATTTTCTTTCTCACTGAAATTTACAACATAGAGATATTTCAATGAACTATTTTCACAAAAAATATTAATAAATTTAGAATAAGAAGTAGTCATTTTTGAATTGAAGGATATTACATTCAAAATGGTGAAATACTTCTTTATGAACGAAATGCAATATCTAGAATTTTAAAAATAAATTTTTTAAATAAATAATTTTTTTTAATTTCTAAAACTTTTCATAATATCTCTAAAATGATATCGAAAATAATTTTTTAGATATATCTTCATTTCATATATTTTCATTAAAATACTAACTCTCAATTTCTAGTGTTCACTTTATCTTGAGCACAGTTATTTTCTGTAACTTTATTCAACCCCCCGTTGACGTTATTAAGTTTTTCTTTTTTTTAAAACTTTTCTATCGGCTCAAAGTTTACGCCGATCATCTTCAGTGCATTAATGTCAATATTAAAACTTAGAAATTTCATGGGATAAAAAATACGTAATGAACATAAATTAGCAAAAATCATAGAAAATTATTTAAATTTCATATTTTAAAAAGCAAAAAAACCCCCTAACAGATATTATTAAAATAATCCATTGTCCAAGGCATATTTTACCTGAAGAGATTTCTTGTTTTTTTTTAATGCCATGTAGTTGAAATTCTAGATGCATCTTTCTGTATTTGAAACAACTTTGTCTTCAAGTATGTATGTGATTATATGTATTTTCTTCATAATATTACTAAGAAAGCTCTTTTGTTAAAAAAGTGTAAAAACTGCTTTTCAGTCCCATAAACATAAGAAATCTTTGTAAGTCCATGGTAAGAGTCTTGTGGATTGAGTCACATGAATTTCCAATCCTATTCCTTTCAGTCGGCGATAAGGGAACTTCAAACATAAGACGTTATAACTATCGCACACCATAACAATTCTTTTCTCATATAGAACAAAGCTATGAATTTATAACTTAAAGATATTATAATAATAGTACATAAATGTTTTTTTTGTAATAAGGGGAAAGTTATTGGCCATTCAGCATAACTGCAGGTATAGTTTGGATTTCTACATCTATACTTTTAATTCTTATTTCTGTGCAGTTTTTTAAAATAGTTGAATTTATTGACATTATTATTAGATTTTTTAAAACTTCTATCTATAACATTTCTTATCAGAAATTACAGATAGAAATAATGATTCTTCGTGACTTTAAACTGCTTTAATACGTCTTTCGATTTGAAAAATCTAAGCGCATCTTCCTATCTTAATAGATAGGAATCTCCTCAAAGAGCATTTAATTTTGTCTTTATATTCGACACATCTCTTACTGCAGCATTAAAGATATGAATGTCATTTCTTCTGATGATCTAATGCTCTTTCTTAATTCAGGCAAAATTCGTTGTATTTCTATGGTTGTTTGAATCCATTCAAATTAAGCTAAAAATACTGTAATCGCAAATTTATTTGAAGCTATAAATATTTTACTTTCAATGGAATTAGAGGTTTTCTTTTAAAGATACTTCTTTTTTTCTTTATAATATTTAGTATTTAAGTTTATTAGTATTAAGTTTTTACTAAATACTTTAATTTTGTACTTTATGCTTATACTAAAATACTTGGGAATCGTTATATTGTAAACTTTGGCGATAATACCCTGATTCAATGAAGGCGTTAAAACTATATCGGAATTCTGGAAATATCAGAATTCTATTTTACAAAAATGCGCTGTCTAGAGTTGCTGATTGGCTTTTAATTTTATTGCATTTTTTTTACTGAAATTAATCTTGATGATATTATTACTAATGAATGAGAATTCTAAAATTTCAAACTCAGGATGTTTTCGATTCTACAAATAATCTTAGAAAAAGATTATATTTCAAAAATCATGCTTTCTGTCCGTATGTGAAATTGGTTTACCCTTAATAATCATAAACTATACAGATAACATAGACATGCTGTAAATATTCAGCAATTAAATTTGCATCATAACTATAAGTTTAAAATTTATTTCTTAAAGGAACTCTAAATATCAAAATTTTATTTTATTTTAATTGAAATATAATCAATAATTCAGATGAATAAATCTTTTGCCGAAGGTAGCTACTGTGTATTATGGAATACATCAGAATTTTTCGTTTCTACTTCAGTAAATAGCAGAATTTTACCTTTAGTATTTTATTAAGAACCAAATGAGAGGAGGATGTCAGAAGATGAATAACATTAAATTACAACAAAGCTTCCGCAATATACGTTCCCCCAAATCGTTCTGTCTGACGATAAAAATTCAATGTCCGCTAGCAGAATTCTTTCTCAGCTCTCTGTTTTCATAATCCTTTTAATATTCTCATTGCATACAAATAATAACGCAATCATATCGCTGATAAAATGGCTGAAATGAAGTAAATATTCAGATATGAATATTTGTTTAACAGAAATGAATTAATTTATATGCTAGACGATATTTAATGTAAGAACTAAAGAAAGTATATACTGATATATATATATATATACTCTAGTTTACAGTTTTCTGTTTGAAATAAAATATGGAAAATTAAAAAAAAATGAAATTTTCGTGACATCCAAAATTTGCGCATTTCTATTGAGCACACTATCCAGCAATTTATGAATGGGCCACGAAGTCTTTATTAAATTATTTAAAGGTCTGGCAAAAGTGCTATCCCCAAAATTGAATTATTTCGACGCCTTTCTATATACGTTGCCGTGGCAACTTCACGGAAAGGCACTAAAATTATTTCAGGACCACTAACCAAAGGAGAATATAAAATATGTGTGAGGATTTTGCGTGATAACTGTGTTGGCAATGAACATTTTGGAGTTTGATAAGATAATACTATAATCTGAATTTATATTACTAAATTTACTTTTTGCTGTTCAATTCTCAGTTTGACATTTAATAGTTTGCTAGTCGCCTTTTTCGACCAGTTGGTTCGCCGTGGAAATTTCTTATTCTTTTTATCACTGAAATTAAGTATAACTTTATGTCCTTGACTCCATAAAATTGTCAGATCTTAAAGCCATGTAATTTTAAATATCTTACTTGTGTTCTCTTTATTTTATGTTCGTTCATTTCTAATGGAGATTAGTCCCATGGCATCATGGCGCTATTAAAAATGTAAGTGTATGGTTCATCTATTTAAGAACTATAGTGATATTGTAATTTCAATTTTTATTCATTTTGTAAACTACACAGATATTAAATAGAATTATTCTTCCTTATCTTTTAACTGAGAGTTTAACAGGTGACTCAACATTTGATGGAACACTGAAAAATATTTGAATTTCTGGCATTAATGAATTGGATTAAATAAACAAATGCTTCAAAAACTGAGAAAATTCGGGAAAAGCTCTTAAACTGATATAAAAAAAATAGCCCAACAATTAAATTGGCATCATTGAAAAAATATTTTTTAAAATCTTGAAACGATATAAAATTTATTTTGTGCAACAATATTTTTTGAAAATGCTTCTTCCCAAAATGCCGAAATTCAACTTAATTTTTCTTAATTAAAATTAAATTTAAAATTAAAAAAAATAAATCACTCCTAGATGCGTATTCAGGTTTTAAAATATGTATGTGACAAATTTGGTAGATGCAGGTTGCACAATCTGGTCTGTACAGTGGTAAATTTACACACACCCAGACGGACAGAAATTAGATAGGATATAGCTTTATTATTAATAAAGATTTGTCGCCAGTAATGATCAGCTTGTTAGTAAGGAATATTAGTTAAAAGTATAATTTAATTTATATTTCTAATCGCTAATATTAAATTCTTTAAGTAAGAAGTAAATTTAAAATGCGATTGCAATTGCAGCATGTTCTTTTAATAATCCCTTGGTCGGTTAATTGAATAGAACAAGTTATAAATAAACTGCGTAACCAAATCATATATTGCATTAGCTTCATGAAAACCATGGTCATACATCTAATTATATGCTGTCTTATGTAGTACTTTAAGTTTATTTTTCATTCTTTGTGCTTAATTCTAAAACTAGATTGGTATAATACCATTAATTTGTATCTTACACACAAAGTACAAAGTAGTTGGATTAAAACATGCTGATAAAAAACTAAATAGCAAATATTTCACCACACCATGTATTTCATTATATTTAATAAATTTCAGTGGCCTTTTTTGAGATTTAAAAATAAATAGATCAATGTATATTTACTTATTATTATTATGTCATAAACATTATATATATATAGAATATTCATTCCGAAGCTTTTAACATAAAGAGAAACGCTAGAGATTAAATATTTCTAAGAATAAGGTTAATGACTTAAATTTCATTACTGTAGCAGAAAATGTTTTAAAACTATTGTATAAAAATATTTAAAAAATGTCTAAATTCAGTAAAAATTGCTTATGACTGTAGACCAAATATGATAAGTAAAAATATATTTTGTATTTTAAAATCGTTTGAAATGAAAATGTAAGAATGATAAATGCCAGAAGTTTATTTATTTAATAATTCAATATGTATTAACTTTATTTTTTAATTAATTAAATATCGATAAAAATATATCCTTAAATCGCATTCCTACACTTTAAAGTATATTTTTACAAAATTTTATAGCCAACATCTAGAAGTCTGTCTTATATCGGGCTATTAGACAAATACCCACACAGAGAGAAAAGGTTTTGTTAATATAAAATACATTAATTTGTATAAAAAATTTTTGAAGCACATTTTCTTCTTTTTTTAAAAAAAAACATTCATATAATGAATGAAATCAGGTATTTAAATTTATCAACTCCTTATATTATTAGATTAAAGGCATCATTTTAAAATTTATAATAATTACATTCATGAGAATTATAATAAAAGTTAACAAATCCATTCTCAACTAATTCTCAAATACATTAAATATTTCGCGGTTGTTAATACTACTTCTTAGTACTATTTAGATGTGGTTATGTTTTTCTGAATAGTGTTTATTGGTATGAGATTTTGTCTTGAAAATTGCTTTTAATTTGCCATTAAAAGAACAACTGCAATTAATTGCGCATTAAAACATTTGTAAAGCAATAATCAATTTTGAAAAAAAAATTAAAAAATACAGTATTTGAATTTTTTTCTTATTATTTTCTAAAAACAGAATAAATGACAAAATATTATTTTGGAAGGTTTTTCTTATTCCATAATATTAACCAATCGCTTCACAGAAATAAGAATTCCGAGAAACAAAGTACTTCAACTTAAAATGAGTGCCAATAGTTTTTAAATGGAATATTTTAATTTTAGCAGGAAATAAAATTTCACCTTTAAGTTGCTCAAGGCCTTTCTAATACTATACTTCGTTGATTTAAATTTTTTAAAAGATAATAAGAAGAAAAAAAGACAAAGAAACCTTGCAAGACAAACTCACAATCTCTAATCGATATTACACTCCGAAAATTGACAGAGTTCTTTCAGTTGAGCTTTTAATAACATTAAATATTACTACTTGATCATTAATTTAAAACTTATCCCCAAGAATAAATTAGGCTAGTCACGGGTTTTGAGACGTTATAGCTAATTATTCCTGGCTGAAAGATATAAACTACTCGGCATTGCACAGTAACACATTTCAGATGAAATGCCTGAGTACTTTTTCATGTATCTGCCATAAAATTTTACGAGCAAGCAGAGATTTTTTCCATTTATACTTTTATGAAGCAACGCAACGGAACGCGGATTCTTTCTTCTAAAACTCCTGGGAACAAATGATTGAATTTTTGTGGCTTAAATAGCTGATGCCATATTTTTTTTATATTTTTATGTAACTTTTTGGTTGAATATCCTTTGCGGCACATCAGACATAACTTTCTTTTCTTTCTCCACTTTTTTAAATATACTGTGCTTTCATTGGTATTATTTGCAAGTCTTTAATTAGTAGACTTTCTCGCTGAATCTGAAAGCTTTGATTATTTATAAAATTTGTTATTTATTTTTCAATTCCTTCTATTTGTTCTCACTTTTCCTATATATATTTATATATTTTTTCAAATTTTCAATAAATTATAAAATAATTTCTATTCATCCAATCAAGTTCAAGTACATTTTTTCAAACTTGTAGTGAATGATACTCGATATTAATGCAGTTTTTCAGATATTAATTCATTAATTAAATTTAATTAATTCTTAATACTTTTAATAGAGTTTCAGCAGTTTGTAATGAAAATTGAAATCGTCAGGCAGTAGCTCAATAAGGTAAAATGCAAGGATTTCACTATTTTTCACGTGAAGGTGAAGAATGCGAGTTCAATGCTTGCGAAAATCAATAATTTTTTTGATAAATTATTTATATTAAGTGTAATTATTTAATAAAAAGTAACTAATTTTTTTGTTGATTTTATATTTTTTTGATATTAACTATTTATATCATTAGTTGAATTTTCTTTACTACGATTTCAATGGACTTACATGTTTAAAGATAGCATGATATGTTTGTGATTCTTAACATGTTTAAATGGATCTTTTGTGATTTAAAAAATGTTTTAGTCCCATACTAATATCACAGTTTTAAAATCTACCATCGTTATGGGAAATTTTCACTCAAATCGAAAGGATGGTTTTTGATGCAGATAAAAATATATCCGAATTGTGCCCAAGTTCTCTTTTCGCCCATTGAAAAATGGTATACAAGCAGGTAGAAATGAGATTTTAATTTTATCAGGATTTATGAGATAGAAAGCCACCATTATTCATTGGGGGGTATTCAGAAAATGAAAAACTTTCAATTTAATGCCATTCCTTTCTTTTTACTCTTCCTTTCTTCTAAAAGTATTTTCTTAGTTTTATATCTTAATCATTTTATTTCGATATTTGTACAAAGAAAGTATTTTCTACTCATAGCACTTTACTTAAATGAAAGTATGAATATAATGGTTAAGTCCATAAGGTCAGGCTGAGTTCGCTTGTAGTAGTGTATGGTGGGAAAGCAATCAGCAGGCTTTAGTAGAAAACAACGACGCTTTTTATAGACACCAAGACAAGCATACGCAGACAACAAATATACAGCCGAGGCGAACACAGGCAACACAAAGCAGCACATTACAATAAATACTAGCTCGCAAATAGTAATCGGTAGTAATAAAAACCACAGCACACAAAGCAGCCAAATAGAATTCAGTAGGAGGTGGTAATCTTCGTAGCCACTCTCTACGATGCCACCAAAGGCCCACAATTCTTCGCTATTTCCCCTCTAGTTATATCTAACCACCGAATCACTACTACACGACTGACTACTCCTCACACGACTCGATGCTGCTTCCACAATAAAAATCAGGACTTGATACAGAGCTCATTTCAGAAATCGCTTCAGCTCTACACAACTCTTGCTCTTCGCTGGACTTATTCAAAGTTTCGCCGTTGACTCTCCATGATTCAATACACGACCGGCTTAAGACTGCCAGCCTTTTATAGTTATTGGAGCCGGACATATTTTGGCTCCTATTGGTTCTATTGCAAAAGTTCTGGTAGATTTCAGTATTATTATGCAGCCAAATTCCCCAAATATTTGTCGTCAAGCCTGAAGTCATTGACTCGATATCCGATCAGCATCCAACAGAGCTGGTCTTAAAACGTTCTATCCAGTGATTGAACTAATATTGCTGGCAAGAAAAAAATGAGATGTTGTTTGCAGTTCCAAAACTACAGACAAGTTTTTAAATTTTTTTTTGTAGAAGTCTATGATAATTATATGCAACATAGTACTTATTTTTAATTAAAAAAACACTGATCTCAGTAAGTAAGATTATTTTGCATTACCTCTTTCTGCAGTGTAACGCAATATTACAGATACAAACATTTTATTTAAAAATATTAATGTATTTAATAAAAATTAAGTATTTTATTAAAAAAATCTATAATTTCTTTTTCGTATTATCCGACATAGGCAATGTCTAATGATATCGGAGGCATAATTTTATTACATTTTAAATGGACTCTAATATAAAAACTATGAACTTTTTGTTTTGAACCTATTTATTTAAAACATTTGCATGGATTATAAGTTCGAAGTTTCAGTTTTGCATTTTTTTAAAATTTGAAAAACAGATTGAATAGTTATTTGAAAATTAGTACAAAAATCCCACTAACGTTTTTAAAAGACTTTTTATTATTACTGTTTATACAAAACAGTAAAAATTCTCTTTGAAGGTTTCCAACAGCTTATTACTCATTCTATTTAAATACAAGCTTATTAAGAATAAAATTTTGCTGCCATCATCTCGTTTTCCGAATAAAAAGTTTAAAAAAAAACGGCTTTAAACTGTTTCTGAGATTAAAATAATATTTCCTTGGCAACAACTTAAAAACTAATCATGGAACTAAGTACTTAAAAGTTTCATTCCATTTTTTTTGTTAAAGCTTTTTAATCATTTCATTCTCATGCAACTTACATTTTATGTTGATGAAAGGTAGGAAAAGAGAGGATTTAAATAATGAATGCGAATATTTTTTTAAAAAGGAAGAAAACGGCAGCATTACAAAAGTATGTATTCAAATATTTCTTTTTTTCAGATCATTATTAAAAAATTATTTTATTTAAGATAAGTATTTTACAAGATTTCTGACAAAAAACTCAAAGTATTTCTGTGAAAATTAGGTACAATTAACGAGATTTGCTGTACTAGCAATTTTTATCTAATACATGAATTTATTGAATTTTGGTTATTTATCTAAATACATGTTTTTATTGCTATTATAATGGTTCCATATTTTAGTATTTAACTAAACGAGATATTCGCAATTTTTCTATTGTTTAAATATAAATAAGTAAAAAATGATGGAAAGATAAAATTTCAATTAAATGATACATTTTTATCTTTTAAAAATTAATTTTTTAAATCATGGTTATTTTAAATTATTTTTAAGGTTTAGATAAAAAATAAATGATTAATTTAATTTATTAGATATACTTTATTTTATTTATTAGTTAATTTGGTTAATTAATGGCTGGATAACGAATTAAAGGTGCATAATCTTGGGTGAGATAAGAAATTGAAACATCTGGGTTTAGATTTTATAGAAAATATTGGGATAACTCAATAAGAGCTATACAATCCAAATTCAAAGATTAATGAATTTGGTGGTAGGTATACCTTTCAGGACAATCAAAGGGGTTAAAATTCAGCAATTTAATTAAAATTTCTCTTCAGAAAACTGTTTTGATTAGCTTGGTATGCAGCATATTTCTTTCATCACCCGACTATTAAATTATTAAAATTAACTGAAAGTTTAAAAGAAAGAAATCCCTTGCAAAGTGACAATGAATAAATTATTCAAAACTTTGAATTTATTTTTATTTATATGTAAATATGTAAAAAGTTATTTCCTAATAAATTATACGTAACAATTACGATCTGTTTTGAAAAACAAACAAACAAAAAACAGAATTAATGTTTCTATGCATCTCTACAAATGTATGTGTAACAAAAGTTATTTTATCCAATATAATAGATAAAAGACAAATAATTTCCTTTCTGAAAGTTTCAATTTTTCAAATAAAATAAAATTACTATCTTCGAAATTTATGCGATATTAAATGTCGCTAGCCCCCCCCGAAGATGTACTAGACGTAGAATTATACAGTAGTTATTATGGAATTTACAAATTTACATCAATGTACACTGGGCACTCTAATAAATTTTGAGATTGTTGAAGCTATATGCAATGGTAAGCAGGCGTAATAAATGCTCGAATAGTTAGAGCATGCTATCATCGAAGGGCAAACCATCTATCTGGAATGATTTATTGAATGATCCATTGGAAAGGATAGATATGCTATTTATTCAATACACTTGATACCCTGTTCCAAAAGCAAATATTCCGCAAGACGAACAATGGACTTGGTATATGAACATACATAAGAAGGCTACAGTACAAGGTAAAAGCAAAACATTTAAGGAAATCTTCCATGAAAAAAAATTGACGATTCTGGCCGATATCAGATCTATAAGTTCACCTATATTTATTTCATTCTAACGATCACTTTACATTCTTGATGCTATGAACATTCATGCTTAAAACTGGTAAAATATCTCATATCACGTTTTCTCCTTATACAGATACTGCAAAGAACTGTCTCATATGTGTAGATTCGACTGTAAAGAAAAATTTTTATGCTGGACTGGTGCTTTTCCAAATAGGATATTCCTTCTAAGAATTTCTTCTTGATCCATATGTTTTATAGCTCAGAAATGCTATAAAATGTTGGCATGCATACAATCACATGAAACCCCACATATGAAAGAGATTTCGTATACAATTTGTACCACCACATTTCGGTCTGGAAAATGTCTTTTTGCAATAAAAAAGTTGATCGGCTCGCAGACATTGAGAGGAAGCAAACACGACTGAACACAGAAAGATTGTTAACTCCTTCCGTTAAAATGACGCTCGTTATTGAATTTTCCTGACTTACAGCACAATGACTAGTTAAGTAATACTAAAGTGATTGTTGAATCTAATAATAAATTTAGTTTAAAATTTCTAATGTACTAAATCCGGCAGTGCTTTTAATAACTAATGCTGATATAATCACGTTCCTGATATAAACCAAGACAAAATCGATATTAGCCAATGGGATTTTATTATCATAAATATTTACTGCAAACATCTATCAGGTCAATATATATTTTTACTAAAGAAAAATACCGTAATGGAGAAGAGTATTGCAGATCAAGGCAAATGTAAGAATTCTGAAGAATCAGAAGAAAAATCAATAATTTTACCTGATTCTGATAATGGAACTAATGATATTGAAATATTACCAAGATGAAAATGTGCTAGGAGTCTTATAAATGAATGCTCTGGAGTCTTAGACACATTATCAATATAATAAGAGAAAAATTAAGGAAATTTGAAACTTGTTTTTGTAATGTATCTCTTTGTAGTTGACTAATTGCACAGAAAATTAGTGATTTTGGTAAATTTTGACATAGCAAAATTGTTTGAAATCATTCCACAAAAGTTATTTCAATTAAAATCAAAAGCAGCAGCATAATCTGAGATTGCCACAGTTTGGGACAGATTGGGACAATTTGTCTAGAATCCTGAAAAGTACACATTTTGAAATTTTGGCTTTCTCAATAATAAATCTCAAAAATAATATTTCCCAATGTATTTGAAAATGCAGCTGACTGTAATTAAATTTTACTTTAGGTGAGAATAATGCCTTGGAAATAGGCTGATATTTCAATTATTTTGAGAAATGTAAAATAAACTGAATTATGCCATTTGTCTGCAAAATGCATTAGATACAATATTGAGATTCTTCAAGAAAAATTAAACAGTAATAAAAAGAAATCTTATTTCAACTTACGCTATAGAGGTAAAGGTTCTTGTCAAAAGTCGCTTTTTCTTTATCCTGGCTCGCATGGTCGTCAGATTGATGCCCATCTCCTGCAGCAGAAAAGATATCATTAATACAACACCAAAAATGGAAGAAAATATATAAGAGTGCCGTTCATGAAATCATATACATTATCATGTATATGAAATATAATGATTGATACAAAAGGGCGTTTTGGGAGAAATATGCATATCCCTTTAAAAACTTTTTCAAAAATGATGTTTTCATTGTTAGTAAAAAAGTTACAAAAAAACTTATATGAATGAGTTTTATTTTGAAGAAAATGAAGAAAAGAACTATTTGGCAGAATTATTTTGTGATGAAGTGTTAACTAAATTAATTTGTTCTTTTGAAGGTTAGCCTTACCTTAATTCTTTCATCTACCATAAAATGTAGAACTTTTTGTTATCATATGCTTTTTAATTCATTTAATTTAAATAGAATCTAATTAAAGGCAATTATTTGGTCTTCCATAAAATGAAAAATTTCTTGTTATCACATGTTTTTTTATTCATTTTATTTAAATAGAGTCTAATTAAATGCAATTAT
>JAOUZG010017338.1:0-10791 GCA_026289955.1 Argiope argentata
TAATTACTTGTATATTCCTCCCCGATCGAATGTGGATCAATTTGGAAGGTAATTTATTCGGGAAATAGACTTTTTGTGATTAAAATATAAAAATTGAGAAATGGTGAATGGATATGATTGTTGAAATAACTCGAAGCTAGTCATTAAGAATTCTTATATAGTAAATTATTTAATATATTTTTTTAATATTAAATACAACATCTAATTTTTATTCATTCTGAATAATATGATTGAAATAAAATAATTCGTTGAACTTAGAATGAAATTCGCTGTGTGAGTTACTATGCAGTTATATAATTAAATTGATGCATTCATAAATATTCATTAATTGAATTTTGAACTGAAATTCGAAAAAATTCTTAAGATGAATTCTAATTGCTATCCTTTACATAAAATCCTTTTCTTTTTTTTTTTTGTTTCAGCTTAAATATAAATTGCTAGCCAATTCAGTTTAAATGTAAATTAACCTTTACCTAAAGTCTTTCTACTAATTTGAATATCATTACAAAATGTTTGCTAGTTAATTGATCGAATATAAATAAGACAAATTAGAAGTATAGATTTATTTCGCTGTTCTAATGATAATGTGTATATATGCGAAATTAGATTAATGGTTCATAACTAGAAATGCAGTAAAATTTCGGGAATTCGAATTTTTCTTTATCATTTTTGAAATTTCTTTATTAAACTTTAAAATCTCCAACTGCAATTCAGATTTTATAATTATTTACCTTTTTCTTATACTTTGTGATTGCAAGCGAGTCAATATTTTTTAAACAAAAAAATGGCAATATTCTTTACTTAAAAATTTTTGAATTGCATATGAAATGTACAGTTTTAGAAGTATCGTCGCACCATTATTTCTAATTTTCCACTTTAAATTTTAAATAAAAATAAGCTAACATTTTTTAATGCCATTTTATTAAATATATACAGTTGTTTTCCATTTGTGAGTTAAAATTGTATTTTTATCAGGCTATGATCTTCCATTTAGATATAGTGTATGATTAGAATTGATAAAAATGAATCGCCAAATGCGTTGCTAAAATTCCATGTGCTTAAATTTCAATTTTTTTTTCTATTGCTGAATTAAAAATTAATTATCCTCGTTTCCTATTTTTAGATATTTTATAAAGCAAATAAGGTTATCCATATATTATGCCTTCAATAACATTTTTGAACAATAATGCATCATGTAAAGGGGGGGTCCCCTTTCTCCTCTGTTTAGTTCTGTTTTGAAATATTTGACATTACTATTTTATTGAAAATAAATTCTGAATATTTTTTATTAGCTGTTTCATGTAACTTTAACTTTTCTTGGAGACATGCTTTTATCACAGAAAATATAGCAATTGATGTATTTGACATCCCTAGAAAATATTTGAATTTGAACATACTGGAAGTAATATAACTTGGTTATTTATAACTATTAATACAGCTGTAGGATCTTTGAAATTGCATTCTCTAAATATATGGAGGGGAAGTGGACTCAATGACATAAATTCATAAGAGTGTAATTCTTCATAAAAATATATAGCAGAGGTTTAATTTTGGAATTCTTTTTTTTATCCTGTTGGACAGAAAAACCTATTAACTCTTGATGTTAGACAATATGCAATATGAAGTTAAATTACTCTAAATTACATTTGTCATGCAGTTGTAGCACCACTTGAATTAATGTTGTTGTTGTTGATATATAATTATATAAAACATTGACTTCATATTTAAAATTATCCTTCCATCTATATTCAATATCACTTTTTAATTGTTTCTTTTTATTTGCTTGAAACGAATTATTGAATTCAATGCAAAAATAATAAATATGAAAACAAAGGCTAAATTATCTTCTAATATAATTATATAAAAATTAGTTTCTTCATCAACAGCTAAGCCAAGTGGTTCTCATCAATGCTGATAAAAATAATTGCTGCAATGGACTCTTTGTTAAGTTTTTGAAGAAAGAATTGCATTGCTTCCAATTCCTTTAACCATGTTTGAAGAGCATACTAAGATGCTATTTCTATCTGCTTCATGTTTTAAAAAATATACAAGGTACAGATGAGAAATTATTTTAAAATAAGTCGTTTTTATACTTTGCAATAACTAAGTCTACAAATAGTTGAGGTGATCTACTTAAATAATGTAATAAGAAAAAGATATTTGAAAAATTGTTTAGTAACTTTCCCATCTTTCTTGAAGAAAACTTTTCACATCTTTAAAATATGCAGTCTTCTCTCCCTCCACCTTTGACTCGATCAGTAATTACTAATTGCTGCTACTAATTTCTAATATTAAAATTACCAAAAATTAATGTTGATCTACCATGTACTAGAAGTGATTAATTGTCTTCACAATCAGACCAACTGAAATAGAATTTTTGCAGGACATTTGATTAACAAATGATTTTATTTTCAATAACATAATTAAGGTTGTATTATTGTATACAAATCAATTGTATACAATATTAATTATGATGTAATTAAATTATTGTTGGTTTCTCTCATATTTTTTTCTAAAATTTAAAACAATAAATGATTAAACTACAACTAATTTAATAGTGTGGTTGCTGAGCCAAGTAAGCTTATAAAATAAAGTTAGTTAGATCATCCGGTATAGGATTTTTTTAATTATTATTATTTGTATAGAATAATAATTAAGATGTTTAATGTCTTGGTATACCTCAGAAAATTTTGTTAAATGCATTAACATATTACCATAAGAAATCAAAACCAAGTTCTAAGATTGATAGTATATTTCATACTTTGAATTTTATTACAGAAGAAATCAATAGTACTTAGAAATGTACAAACAATAAAAAAAAAAAATGTCAACAGTGTTTATTTTTGAATTTAGACATAATTCATATAACATATATAACTATCACAAAACTAATAAAAAATAAAACTCAATACACATACACAGAAAAAAAAATCATATTTTCATTCTCTTGTTATTAATAGTGGAAATAAAATTCAAATTAAAACATCAGTAGTAACAATGGAAGCAAATTGAGCTTCATTACAACAATGAAAAATTATTGCTATAAAACTTAAGCAGAATTTTAACATTTTTTAATTAATTAAAAGAAATTTAATCTAGTAGATATAATCATAAACGTTTTAGCATTAGCACAAAGGAAGCATTAATGTATTTTACATTGATTTTTTATAAAAGAAATTTTTTATTAATTTAATAACCTTGAACATATAATATGGTACCTAATAAGGTCATGCATTTATTCTAAAATAGATCATATTTCTGAGAAGAATATTTAACAAATTTTATCTCATGAATAAAGAAATAAGATTCCAATTTTATTTATTTCCTTTATAATGCTAATCTACGATTATAAAAATATTAACCAATTATTGCCCAATTTCTTCATCAGTTTAGGACAATTATATTTCCCTTCTGTGGGTAAACCATGTTCTATTATTTCTTTTCTTTTTATTTTGTTTAATGAGCCAAAATACATTTTCAAGTTGCTAAAAAATTTTTAACTGACTTATTTCTAAATCTATTTAATAGGTGGTATAAGGAGGGAAAATGTAATTTAAATTTTTTATTTCTTTTATTTATTCTTTAGGTAATTACAAGAAATAACTACTTTTACATTATTTGTAACATTTTAGAAATCTATTAATAAAACTCTTTTAATTGATATAGTTTATAATCAACAATTTCAATATATATATTTTTGGGAATGCTGATTTACTTTACAATTATCTTAATTTTTGGTATTTTAAATTTAATTTAAATTGTTGATTTCTAACTTAATCTTGGAGCATTTATCGTAATTCAAAATGTAATTTTTGAAATCTATGCTTTAAATTAAGATATGTGTAAAATAAGATTAATTTTGAACATTTAATTTTTTAATAAAAATTATCAAAAAAATGTTAATGAAAAGTTTTATGAAAAAAATTTATGAACCTTTAACTTTTTTAAAAATAAATAATACTTTTAAATTTCTTGCATCACCTTGAAAATAAATCAAAGAAGTGTACAAACATAAAAGAATTCTAATTTACAACATTTTGATTTTAAAATCTGACTCAGAACAAATTTCAAACTAGGTAGCAGCTTAGACACTCAAATGAAGAAAACCCCAAACAGGTCAATAAAAAAAACCATTATAAATTAAGTTGTCAAATAAATAAATTTATAATATTAATTATGAAAATTATAAAATAATATTATAAAGTGAGACTTTGCCAGGTTTATATATATATTTAAATAAATAAAACTTTTGCCATTCCAATTTATATTGCCATGCTATTTTAATTAATACATTATTTATAAACACTGAGTATCCACTTAATAATGTTTTCAAGCTCAAATTACAATCTTAAGTCATAAAAAAATGGATTAGAAATAAAATATATCATTGATTCTTGCAATATTATTCTGAAATAAATAGTTAAGATATTAATAGCACTAAAAATGTACTGAAATGTGTAAAATAAAAATTAATCTGACATGTTTGTTAAAAGATAGGCATTATAATGACACTGCAAAATATCCAAATATGTTATTCATCTAAGAGATGTATGACAGTTGAAAAAATTTTAAGAAATTTGAGGAGGAAGGGCTGATTCCTTTGATAAATCAAACATGATAAAAAAACAATGTGTTTAGTTACATTTAATTTTATGGCTAAACCAAATTATAAATCGAACATCATGTGTTAGCAAAATTTAAGAATGCTTTAAATTAATTTAGAAGCCTATGGGTTAAGTTTTATGTGTCTTTTAAGAGCATATAAATACTGCCACATGCAAATTGAAGAGGTTCATTTTTCATGCAAGTAACATTCTTCCTGAAATCTAGTTTAAAACAATAACAATAATAATGCAGAATGCAAGGAAGTCAGCTATGTACATCTACATTTTTGTGCAGCAATAACACAGCAAAATATATACTAAAAAATTATCTTTTTAAGTAAAATGAATTAAATATTTGAAACCAATGCTGTATTTTCAAGACCAAACAAACAACAATAAATCCAAAACAAATAAAATTGTATAATTAATGATAGCTAAATATACAGTCACAAACAAATATTATTCAATGTGTGTATTTAAAAAAATAACGCACACAATCAATATACAGTAGAATCTCAATTATCTCAGTTATCTCCAACCAAGTTTACTATTAACCAAGACAGTATTAAGAAAATTGTACTGTTTTCTATTTTTTAATAAGTAAATAAATTTATTAAAAATAGTTGGGAATTGAGTCCTTTTTAAAATGCAAAATCTTATTAAAAATATTATCAAGAAATAATTTTTAATAACTCAAGAAATTATGTTAATATGAATTTCATATAAACAATTTTGGAAAACCTCATCAAAGTCAAGAAATCATTGAAAAGATTATTAATTGAAAATCTTTCAATATCCATGGTCATTATGGTCCCACTTAACTGGGATAATCAAGTTTGTACTGTTCTTTTAACTCGAACATAAGTCCAAACAACTCTGAGATATCATTCTTTAATTTCTAAACAGCACATGCTTTTTTTTAAATATTTACTTTCACACATTTTTAACTTCTTAAATTAGTTATTTCAAATACAAAAACTAAATATTTACACATATATACATACTTTATATTTTGAAACAATTACTTAACAATTTCATAAAGAACAGTTTCACACACACACACAAAAAAAGACAGTAACATGTGATTTAAGCAATCAGACATTGTGCAGAAAACAGTGACAAAAATACAAAAAAACACACACATTTTTTCTTATTTTAAAAAAAAGAAGACATTTTTATAAAATTATTACAACTAATAAGTATTATAACAAATCTTATATGCAATAATATAAAAAATTAATACATTTCTAACAAAAGCAAATAATAGAACTTTTCTTATCATTTTACTGATTATATTAAACTAATTAGTTCGTACTAATATCACAGTAAAACATAACACAAATCGAAGTGGTTAAGAATATAAATGCAAAAGACATTAGTCTTTGGGAGTATCATAAAAATAAAGTTAATATATTTACAGATTTACTTCCTTTTAAAGCCAAACATGTTTAGAAAGTGATAAGTTTTTCCATCCTCATACTAGATATATTTGTGAATAAGAAACTAATGCTTAATTTAAGTTTGTATTTAACATGATTTTTAATAAAAATTTGTTTGTCAAGAAATTACAAAAAGAAAAATTGATAAAATATTTTAGAAATATGGAAACTGTAATTTAAGATAGGTAACTACCTGATGCCTTTCGATATAGCTCAGCATTAACTAAGCCTATACTGGCAACTTGGTAAAAACAAAAACACAGTGTTTTAATCAGTGAGATTAGCATTTTGCTTTCTTTTCCTTACTGTACGTTCTTTCTTTATTGGTCTAATGATTTCCTGTAATAAAAAGAATGCAATATAATAAATTAGCAGATATTTTGAGCAATATGCTTATTCGTAACATATAAATAAAAATTGCAAGAATCTTAACACTTTGTGTACGGGTTATAAGATTTTTCATTTTTAGTATGCCAAACGTTGTGGCTGGGTGACAAAATATCACATTTTCAAGTTTTTTGGCTAAATCAATGCACAATAAAAAAAGACAAAATTTTTGTTGCATTACTATGAAGAACAAAGCCTTGAACATTCTTATGATAAATGATTAGCAATATTACCGAGTACCAGAAATACGGAAATTATCGATCAGCATAGCTAGCACGTCGGTAGACCTGTGCTAATTGTTTACCGTAACTTATAAAGTGTCATTTATTGCACATTCTGTTATTTCAAAATTCTTGATTTAATTGGTAAGGAAAAAGCTTTTTTGTAAAAAAATTTATATAATAAATAGCTGTGTAAAATATATGGTAATATTTAAGAATACTTTATGTAAAATAATACAAAATATAAATTTAAAATGTGTACATAAGTATCCTATTGTTTGCCAAGCATGCTTCTAGAGCATAAAAAAAATGTGCAGGTCATGGAAGCACATTTGAGCATGCAAAGATCTAAATGCAATGTGTTAAAAATGAAATATATATACAAAAAAGGGTACCTAAAAAATGCTCATAAAAAAGTAGTGTAAAGTAAAAAAACTTTATAATTAACTTAATTTATAATTAAACTTTTTAACTCATAATTATATAACAAAATTTCAAAGTGCAATAACTGTAAGAACAAGAATATGCATTCATATATTATCAGGCAGTGTATGCTAAAAAGTCCAATAAGATTGATAAAGGATAATAATGCTTTATGCCACACAAAAGCATGAAAACACAGTAGCAAAATACAGCCAAAGTGTATGCAATGATAACAATATCATAATTCATAAGAACACATACAAGCATCAACTTGTTATTAAACTGCAATAGCAGTAAATACTCAAAGTGAGCTCACTACAGATCAACACTCCAAAAATAGAATTAACTCCACAATCATCAACTGTGACTTTCCTATTCTTACAGTTTCTATGAAAGTATTAAATGCTCAAGAAGAAAAAACAATTCTAGTGTCCTAATGCAGATAATGTCAAAATTTCCACATATCCAAGAAAAATTTTAAAGAGAAATTCATTTGTGAATATTGCTAAATTTGGCACTAAAGCAAGGGATCATTGATTGAGCATCCTATAGAATTATCTGTAAAATTCACCTTCTTACTATAAAACTAATCACAAGGGAAAGCAATATAGCGTATTCATCCCAATATTTTTTTAAATATTGAAACATAATTTTAATTTTCAAAATTCATATAAAAATATTTATAAAAAATATCAAAAATTATTTCCTTTGAATTTAGAGAACATATAAAAAATAAAAAGAAAGGAATGTGGGTTTGACCTTCTAGTCCAAAAAACTGAACCATTATAATGCCTTAGACTTGATTGGACTATCTTTACTTTAATCTTAAAACTTACTCTTCACTATGCAGTAGAAATAGTGTGTAAACAAAAAAATATATTTAATATTTTAACAATAAGAGTGAATGTAGTACTATAGACTATAAAAATAAAAAGTATTGTTGCAAAATAAAATTTAAAATATTTTAGATAACTTATTAAAATTATGAGAAGAAAATAGGTGCCATTAAAATCACAGAAAAAGCCTTTAAAAAAAATAAGGTATAGAAACGGTTTCTGTTCAGTAATATTCTCTAAAACATTGAGAAATTTTTTAAATAATAAAACAATTTTAAAATTAAAAATTCGAATCTTAATTTTGAAAAACTTTTCTTTAGAGGTAATTACAAAACAAGAGATAGCTATCTGTCAAATTTGGTAGTTCTTATAAACACATTACAGATACAAACAATAGAAGTTTTCCTCCTCAACCTTTTAAAAACTCTTCACAGTATAATGTACTTTATGCAATTTTAGTGGAGTATTTATAATGAAAAATACATTTTGAAGCAGTTATTATTTTGTTCCCATCAATTTGACCCAAAATGTCCCACAGATTCACAACTATGATGCAAAAAGATCATATAGAAAAGTGATAAAGTGGTATAGAATACTTACCACTTTATACTACTTACTAGAGGTAAAAAAGTATAAAGTATACTCACAAGAGATTGTTAAGGAAAATATATAAGTAGTAAGCATACTAACCACTGAATATTAAGGGTAAAAAATATCATTGAATGCTCATTGGTAAGTATACTTATCACTCAATTTTAATTAATTTGAAACATGTAATATGTTTTTTTTAATTAGAAGTCATGATATTCAAATTCAGTAATATCTTACAGCAAAGTTTAAAACTCATTTTGCATTTATTAAGTTTGCTGGGCAGAATGCTACATAGTATAAAAATAAAACTTTTGCAATCTGATGCAATTTTATTGATAACATCTTAACCCCATTTTGCTTTTAAAAAAATTAAAAGGTCATAAACTGCAGAACTCAAGTAATCAATACCTCATAAAAAGAAGTCAAATTTTGCATAAAAATTATAAATGGGGAGATACAAAATTTTAAGAAATTCCAACTGCATCAATAGATATTGTTCAAATATAAAAAGGAATGTTGAATTTAAACAAAATAAAGTCAATAAAAATATTAAAATGAAATCTGTTATGCATATTTCAATGTATCACATCAGAACATAATTTCTTGAATAGCCAAACCCCATGTACTAGTTCAAATCAACTTTTATTTTTATTCATTTTAATTCTTTCATTGAATGAGTAACTTTAATATTGCAAATAATCCAAAAATACTTTGTCTTGCATTTATTATTTTTTAAAAATATCACAGTTACTGTTTATTTCCTTTCATATAATCACATGCTCAAAATGACATTTTTCTAGGTTTTGTAGGTTACAGTCATTAACTTATTTTTTTATATCAAAGCTTTTATAAAGGCAATGGCAACATGTTATTAAAAGCTGATTTTTTAAGATGCTTGTGCAGATAATAAAATTTAAAATTATCACATACGGCTTTTTCCTATTTTTCGCCTATGTATTTTTGTTTACCTCATTCCCACAATAACATCATGTTCTGACATGATAATAAAAAGTAATGATTGTTAATTATAATAAAATCTTAGACATAAAGAACATAACATATAGGTGTGTCATGTCTTGAAACACTTTCAAGAGTTAAATTTAAGCAGCAAATGATGGAACTTAATGTCATTACAAGGAACTTAATGTCATTACAATAACCTTTACATCGTGAAATGGGAAGTGATAAGCATCTTTACCACTTTTGAATTTAAATGTTAACTACAGACAATGTATTTCAAAGCTATTAAGAGCTATCAATCAAATTTTAGGCCTCTGTATCATTTTAAAATACTATTTATCATTTTAAAGTACTTTTTTGGGCCCTCATAAAAAACCTTTTACACAGAGTAAAATATATACAACAGACAACATAAAGGGTTAAAAATCTGCATTTTTTAATAGATATTTATGAATCAATCATGAATTGCACAAACTTACAAATAAAGAATTGATTTCTTTATAAATATTAATACATATTTCACTAATAAACATTCTAGACAATATTCAATTTAAACTTTCTTACCGCATCACTACTATCACTTTGACAGCTGGTACTATCATTAGATGAATCACATGAGCTATGTGAAGAACGGCGTTCTGTGTTACCGTGGGATTTTTCTGAGCTTTTGGAGGAGCTCATAAAGAAAACTTGGAAAGCTCCAAATAGTATGGTTATCAACTGCAAATGAATTTTTAAAATTAAGGTTTAAATTTTTTTATCAAATAAATTATTGTTCAAAACTGATTCTACATTCTTTAAATAAAGATTTAAAAAATTAATTATTAAAAATAGTACAAATGTAATACTAACAGTAATAGTTCATTTATTATAGGTATATAAGAATTATAATATATTACATTGAAATAATGCAACTCAGCATAAGTTTTGCTTTTTGGAAAACTAGTTTGAATAATTCAATCACTATCAATTAATCATTAAATTTTTGATATGATATATATGTAATGTTATAATCAGCAAATTTAGATTAAACAGTTACTAATTTTTTTACTAATTTCAATTATAAATTGAATTCTGAAAGTAATTTTCTTATTCTATTTACAGCATTAAGCTTTTTTTTTTCTTTTTTGACTAATATGATGTTGGTTCTGTTTAATTTATATAATGTTTCCAATACAAAAATAATGAAATGTGAGCCTAAAATACATGTGCTAAGAAATAAATATTCTGATTTTAGTTCTGTCAAAAAATATGCAACAGTATAAGATTTAAACAAATAAACAAACAGACAGATACTCAGTTTATATATATATATATATATATATATATA
>JAOUZG010017338.1:12119-32368 GCA_026289955.1 Argiope argentata
ATATATATATATATATATATATATATATATATATAGGAAAGGTGTTGTTGGCTAATAGTAGGAATTGAAGAAGATACAATTGTATTTAGAGAATGCTAATGCTGCTGCTACTAAAACAATGATGAACTTAATCAAATTAGCATAAACATTAAGTCAATATAATAAAAAATAATAAAATAGATATTATGAGTCTGGCCTGATGACTTCCTCAAGTGTCAAACAAGAGATTTTTTTCTGTGAGGGGTCTGACGATCGTTCAACAATCTTGACATTTCATGATCCTCAAATCCCCTGAAATCGAGGCCTTAGAGATAACCAGTTTTCACAGAAATTAAGCAATAAATTATAGCTTCCAATTAAAGTGAAACAACCCAAATTATAAAAGATCACTCACAAACTAAAATCAATAAACAAAAAATATACCAATAGCAAATAAAACTATTGCACAAAAAAGCATCCTGCCAAGCTCTATTGAAGCTTCCCGCATCCATAGCTGCAGCTGCATAAAGTATTTTGCCATTCTAAGCAAAATTGGGGCCCCTAATGTATCTATTGAGTTAATTAAGACCAGAAACATCACCAACTTGCACCAGAAAGTCCATTTTTAGCTGTACAAATAATTAGAAAGACAGCCCTCTTTTTTAAAAAATTTTATATTGTATATAATGTAAAATTATGCTCTTTTATATTGTAAAATTCTATATAAGTTTCTGAAAAATTCATTAGTATTAAGTTTTATATGAGATTATTTGTGACTTCAATATAAGAAATCTTGTTATTACAAACCCATTTAAGTCAGTTAAATTTTGAGAAAATTAAATTTTTATAAATTTAATTGTTTTAAAATTGAATTCATCCCTTTTATCATAGAAACTCACTGTTATTGTGTTATTGTGATTTCGTTTAAATTGGAAGCTACAATTCATATTCTTTACAAACTGGTTATCTCTAAGGCCTCAATTTCAGGAGACTTTTGGGTCATCATAATTTTAACTCATATAGCGATATTATTGATTAAAAAAAATACACATAATCAAAAACAAAAATGTATGTACAAAATTCATATAAAAACCATAAAGTTATGTCTTTTTTTTCTATGTTTGAGAAAATAATTTGAACCCAATTCTAATTAGTAAATATTGATAAAAACTGCTTACCAAACCAAGAAATGTTCCCACAACTATAAAAGTTAATCCAAAAAACACATCTGTTGCACTTGAAAAAGGCACGAATTTCTTAACAATAGAGTCCTCATAGTTCTGCAGAAGAAAAATAAAAGCTTTATGAGAAGGGTATAAACAAAAATATTTGTAATAGAGGAAAAAATATAAATAAATATAAAAATAAAGGAAATATAAATGTGTTGATTAGTATATATAGATAGTGACATCAAATAATAAAATATTATTAGCATACTTGAAATCCTAAAATTTTAATTCAAAAGCAATGAAAAAATTAATATAATCTATCATTTGAAGCATGTGCCAATATATATATATAATAAGCAAATTGGCCTTTATTAACCACTTGCCCTGTAAAGACGTGCCACACACTTTGAGATGCTTTTGTTCCAAAATCCCAAGTGACGTGTATACCATGTCTATAGGTAATTTTCACAGAAAAAAATGATGCATTCTTCACGTCAGCTAACAATTACATTGTTCATTATTCAAGCTGCAGTTGCAGAGTGCACGACATTGTGTAGCGTATCTTGGAGATCTTTTGGAGTCAATAGGGTATGTTGTATGGATTCTTTTTACACAAAAATTCTTGTAGTCTGCCACACATCTTATTATAATGATGAAAAATTACATAACAGATTTTTTTATTCTATCCTTATTAACCCATATTATAAAATTAATAACGAGAATCTTAGAAACATTACTTCCGCAAGTACAAAGAGAGAACCATTAGTTATTATGCCTATTCGATCAAAAAATATCGAAAGTTAAACTGTAGCGCAAGTGGTTAATATTTTTTCCTCTTTAAATTAACAAGAATCTAATAGTTTGGGAACTTAGTATGAAAATGATATTTTATTTTATTTTATTAAAAAGTAATTTTAACATTATTATTATTTTTTAAATATTTAACATAACAAAATTGTTAATTTAATGAAATAAAACTATATATAAATGTTTCACAGTAATTTAAAATTATATGACGTATAGTATTTAATCTGAATCAAAAACTAACAATGATACCACCCCATAATATCCAAGCTCAATAGCTCTTAATGAAAATCTGCTGGAAAATTAGTATAGTTAAAAATAAAAATACTTTTCTTATTATTACAGTCAATTCTAAGTAAACCAGTAGATATCATAGATAAGAACTTCCAAATTAAAAATAACCCAATTAAATTGCAAAACCTATGTTTATAACATAAAATGTATAAAATTGAATAATATTATGTCTAGTAAATATTTAAAAATATGCTCCTATTTTTTATATCATGTTATAGTAAACAAAAAATCTACATGAAGAGACTTTCTTGTTTTAAAAACAATTGGGTAAAAGAGACCAAATTGGTGCAGTGATGATTTATTGAGTTTTTGCCTTACTTCTGAGAAAGTATATGACTTTAGTGATAATGTTTAGAACTTATGTTAGACAGTTTAAATAATTTTTATGAAAAGAAATTAATAAAAATTTCAAAATAAAGTGATATTTAAAAGATTAAAAAAAACATCTAAATAAGAGAAGAGGATTTTAAAAATCTATTTTTGTCAAACTGAATGAATATCATATTTAAAATTTTAAAAAATGACAATGAAGTTAATAAATTAATGAGACAAAATATCTTCTGAAAATTTTAGTGTATAAAATATTTGTACATGTTTTATCATATTTTTAAAGACAAATCAACTATGATATTTCTAAGAATTCTTGAGATATTAAAGTTGAAATATTTGCTAACAATCAATTTATACTCCTTAATATGTATCAATTTTCTTCTTATAATAACTTAAATTTAATTCAGACAATCAGTTTAATTCAGTATCTATCATATGCATTTCTTATTAAATAATACATCCCTAAGTTCAATTTTAATGGAAATCTGTAGAGGATAGACCTATTGAACATTAAATACTACAGTTAGTAAAATGTGTATATATGGATGTGGTATGCTAATGTAAAATTTTATGCTTATTCAGATAAATTTGATCATATGCAAAAATTAAAAAGTCCAACCAATTATCTCATTTTCATTCATAAACTCAATCTTAGTCCATATTTATGTGTCATATTATAAATTGATTTGATTAAGTCCATATTTATGTGTCATATTATAAATTGATTTGATAAATTGAAGATTAAATATAATGATTACAAGTCTCAAAAATTATAAATAGTGATTGATTCAACCAAAGATTTTAGATAAAGCCAAGAAGTTGACATTACATTTTATTTAATATGTCATTTAAAAATTTTATATTTCAGCATTTCATACTACATACTTAAAAATATACACACATAATATTTAATATACATATTGACTACACATATTGTGAACTTTTTACAATGTTTGTTCTAAATAAGAGCAAAGGGAAAATCTTAAAAAGGTGAAATTAGAAATTATTGATAATTAAAAGGATGCCAACAAGATTTTGCACAAATTGATGAAGTTATTGTAAAGAAAAGTAAATAAAAAGATAAAATAAAAAAAACATATAAGTGGCTTCACAGTAATTAAATGATAATGAAGTTTTATTATCGTTCAATTGATGATGAATTGAATATTTACCTATCTTAAGGAATAAATTTTCTTTGTTAGACTTTTTATAGGATATAAAAAGTCTAACAACAAATAATCATTTTTCTTGACTGTACTTAGTATGTGTGCACAAGACATAAGTTTGCAAATGAGTTAATAATAAGATAAATTGGGAATAGAATTTATTTTTTCATGGGAAGGTACAATTGATAAAAGGGAAATAATTGTGGAACTTATCTGTTTACAGTGAAGCAAAAGAGGAAAATTTCAGAAGTTTTTTTTTTCTTGTCAATGCTTTTGTTGAGAGATTCTTATAGAGATTTCTTTGACAAATGTTAATTAAGGAAGAGATGCTAAACATGTCTGTTTACAATGGAGCAATCTCTCTCTCTCTTTTTTAAAAGGAATGTCATGGACAATAGTTTTCCTCCCTTTGTTAGTAGTATAGGAATCACAGAACCATCAATTTCAATGTATTAGAAATAAGTAAATAACAAAGAAGGATTTAGATAGGGAAATAAGTAAATTGTAGAATAAAGTATTATAGACTATTTTAAAATAAAAATTCATATGGATTGTTAGTAGATTAAGCGATGTTATTACAAACACACACACACATATCATGTACAAGTTAATATCATGAATGTCGAAACTAATAATTATAAAATTAAAAAGCATAGGAAAAACTTACATAAAGATCGGCTGCATGCACAAACAGATTGGACAGCAAAGACATTCTGAACAAGAAAAAAATAAAAAGTTTTACACTTTTTTTTAAAAAAAATTCTAAACTAAGTTACATAAGACAAACTGAAAAAAAAAAGATTTATATTGGCACATTATCATAAAATTAACAAAATACAGTAGCAAATGAAATCTAGGTATAAAAGAGAAAATAATTAAGGAAAGTAATAAATTTTTTGAACCATCAACCATTTTGCTTATTTACAGAAAACGAATCTTAATATTAATACAAACCATAAATGTAAAACAGAATAATCTATTATTTTGCTAACAGATACATGAAAATTTTACCTTCTGTAACTAAACACATTATTCAAAAAGTTAAAATCTTATTTCCAGTTAATAAATAATTTCTAATAATCAATTTTTATTGTTTAAAAATACTAAATTTAATTTTATGAATGATGAAAGCAGTTTTCCCTATACCTTACATTCATTTGAAAATCAATTATTCATATTTATATAATTTACTAAACATCTTACATAGATAAAGTTTTCTTAAGTTTTCATAAATAAATACTTAAATGCAAAAGGAGATTAAGCTCATTTTTACTTTAAAAGCTAATTTTTTTAGCTTTTACAAAGCTAGTAATCAAAAATAATATATGACATAAATAACTCCAAAGTTCAAAGGACTAAAGGTAATAATTAAAGGGTTTATAATATTTGCATTTTGAAATAAGATAGAAAGAAATAACTGCAAACATATAATGACTTAAAATTACATAGAAAATGAAAATTCATTGATTTGCTGAATATTCACTAGACATCAAATAATAAACATTAAAACCAATCAAACTCTTAAGTAGAGCTTCCTGAATATATGGAATAATGCTAAATACAAATATATCCTTACAAGAAATTTGGGAATAATAACTATCAATACACTCCAAAGATGATTTCAATTTTGTATCTAAGCACTATTAAAAAACAAATAAATAATATCACCATTACTAGGCCTTCTAAAGAGCCCTTTCTTGTTTAGTAATCCTGTTTGTTGTACCCCCTTTCCCTTTTCCTTCAAATTACACAGAAAGAGGAAATTGACAGACCTCTTTTCTTTCTTTCCCTTGAATCAGCACCTCTATTCTTTAAGTAAAGTTTTTAAAGAAAAAGCAATAATTTGATCCAATTGTTATGAAATTAATCAGAATGAAGGAATAAAAATTGGAGAACCATTTTATTGGCTTCCAAAATATATTTGAAATATTTTATAGATTAGGAGCAGAAGAGATGGGTTGAGAAAGTCAGAAGATCAGTTTTTCATGTTTATGTAATAAGTTATTAATCAAACAGGAAAATTTTCAGTTGAAAAGTTATAGATACCAAAAGGGCCTGCTCAAAGACCTGTTGAATTTTTTTATCAAATCAAATAACTTAATTATTTAGGAATAAACTTTTCAAAGCTTAACTCTAGAACATTTAAAACCTTTTAAACTTGAATGAAAATTTTATAAATTTATTAAAAGATGTTAAACAAGAGAAAATGCTAGGTAGACCTTTAGCCCTATATTTCCTTTTTTTTTTAATTCACCTTAGTCAAAAAAAATCCTATTCCAAAAATGTTTTTCTACAATTGTAGATGTTATAATAATGATTAATTTCCAGAAAAAAGCAGTAAAAATAAAATTTGAAAAAGAAAAAAAATACTAAATAATTACTAACTTTCGAAAATCATTAAATAGGGATGATTTATAGCCAATTCCTTAACACAACAAGTACTGGAAAATCTGTTCAGACTCAATAGTTAAAACAAAATGTAAAATTCAAATTAGTTTTATTTCTTCTTTTCTGAAAATTGACTATTACAAAGGCATCTGAAATCATAAATCATATTTAAAATGAGATTATTTTTCTTTCTGCTCCATGAATTTAAAAAAAAAGAATGCATATTTCATTTATTTTTCAGGAAATTAATGAAAAATCTAGTGCTTTTCTTTTGCCGCAAATATAGCAAAAAAATTCAAGTGGTATTCCAGGATTTTCAAGGACTATGGGAACCTTGATAAAGCATTTATGCTGTTGTTTATGACACTTTTCCAAGCCCGTTGACAGTCAGCGATTCAAACTGATTGAGCGTCTCTAGTTTTTCAGTAGCGCCAAATAGGGCCAAGAGTACGACTTACCTACACACACACACATCCAAACCCATTTTATGAGGTGAACTTCATTCATGCATTTTCATTCATTCATCCACAGATTGTAATTTAAATCCGAAATGGAGAACAATCACCTCTGTCCCAGCACCTCCAGTAGTATTACTCTAGACATGGAGGATTTTGTGACCCCGACAGATTTAACGAGAGCCAGTCACCACACACTCAGAGAATCTTTGGCTGGCGAGGTTCGAACTCACAACTTAAGGTATATGAGTCCATCGCTCTACCAATCAGGCTATCCCGCATTTATACAAATATATATAATGGAAAAGTGTTTAATTGTAAAAATCCTGTTATAAATTAAAATTATTATAGTAATATAAAAATTATGAAGTACTAAAAAAATCAAAATAAGAACTTTTGAAAATAAAACTTACTGGTAAGAAAATGGATTGTACAAAAAGTTGATTTTCTTAGGATAATGCCATCTTTTGCCCTCAATAATCTTGAGTAAAACTTCTTTAGTTGATTTCTTCACTGAATGTGCTATGCCATTCTTAACACTGATAAATAATACAATAATAATGTACATAATTAATACAATAATATTTTTTAATTGAATCACAATGAATCATTTTTTATACAAAACAAACACTTGCTTTTTTTATAGTTTTTGTTATTTAATTATAGAATATCACAGCAAATTACAAAATAACATATACAGTATTTAAAGGTATTCAATATTCGAATTCTTATATTTGATCCAAGTACACATTATTGCATTAGTTTATTTTTCTGTCAGAGTTGTATTTATTTGATACTTTGAACTGAAGATCTTTTAATTTTTTTAATTAAATTTTTTTCTGATTTTGAATGTTTTGTATATTTCCAAATATATTGTCACAAGCTGTGCTCACTCTTTCAACAAGAGATTCTCTAGAAAGAACAAGAAATGTTATTATTCTAAAACCTTAAAATACCAACAAAAAAATTAACAATTGCAACTCAATAGCCAATTTTTTAAACATTAGATACAGAGATATATTTATAATTTTTAATAAATGCTTTGATTACAGTAAGATATAATATTTCATATTTTTTGCATTACTGAATGTGCAGTTGAAAAAAATTACAAAGCACAATCCCTCCCTCTACTTTTTTCTGGTCCTTTAGTCATTTAATAAAACATTTTTGTATATATACATATGTTAACATTTTTTTGGGAGGGAGCATTTCATGCTTTTGGGGTCTAATATACATTGAATAATGAAGCTTTCAATATTAATGCTTTAAAATATTTTAAACTACATTAATGACCATTTCAAAAAACACCTATTAATGCACAGTTCTTTCCCAAGGAGGCTATTTATCAATTTAAAATAACTAGAAGTTTCAGAACATATTCAACTTTAAAAATTGAAAAGCATATTTTATTTAAAATATTAGTGTGGCCTAAATATTTTCTAAATTTCACTATCAGGACTGGTCTTTAAAATTTTGATTTTGAAATTTTTAATGGTCTTTTCATTAGTTCAAACATCATAAAATATACACATTTAAATACATTCCAATAAAATTTTAAACATTTTCCAATTTGATGTATATGGGCAATTCTATTAACTTAGAAGCTGGCTCCTGATTCATGATTAGAATTAATATTTTGCATATATGAGTGTAAAAAGAAATTTGTTTTTTAATTTGCTTTTTACAAAATAAAACTATAATAAGCCCCTTTGTGTATTGACTTAGTTCATTTGTTAGGTCCAAGACTTGAAGAGTCTTCAAAATGTTGATTCAACTATTTCTTCTTTTTAATAGTAAAAATTTTGTTACTAGTTTTGTGATTACTTTGATCAATTGTTTGAAATTTTATCACACTCTCAATGATTCAACGTATATTAGTGATAAATGATTCATTATTTGTCAACTCAGAAATTAGCAATAATGCAAAAATACTTATTAAGAAATTCCATTTCTAAACTAGCAAAGCAGTCTTCACAGACATTAACCCCTCCATTTAAAGTGTTCTCCCTCTCTCGTATAAAATTGCCGACCTTTGGTAAAGCTGTGAATACCTGACATGAAACTGATGAACTTTAGTTATAAAATATTGATCTTGGGTGTGAATTTACCATTTACACTGAATCTATAATGTGATCCTCAAAAATTCACTTTTGGGTGGGGAAGGGAGTATTTAATGCCTTGAAATTAGTAATAAGTACCCAAAAAACAAATTTGTGCTTTATATATATTGTTTTCAACTGACTGAAAACAAAATTTACATAAAACTACAATAGCAGTCACAAATTTGCAAACCCTGTATCATATTTCTTTTATCATGTCAGGTCATGATATTGTTTTAGGAATGAGATTTTGTGGCATCAACAAAAAACTGTAGGCAAAAAATTGAAATTTTATTATCTGCATGAGCATCTCAAAAAATCAGCCTTTAATAATGTGTTGTCATTGAATTTACAAAAAATATGATTTTTTTAAAAAATAAGTGAATGACTACCACAAATAAAACCAACAAAAATGTCATTTTGAGCAAGTGATTATATGAAAAGAAATAAACAGGAAATGTGATATTTTTTTTAACAATAAATGTGAGACTAAGTTTTTGGGATTATTTACAATACTAAAATGATTCATTCAACGAAACAATTGAAATGAATAAAAATATAATTTAACTTGCACGAGCACATGGTTTTTGGCCTTTCAAGAAATTATGTTTTGACATGATACATTGAAATAAGCATAGCAAATTTCATTTTAATCTCTTTTTTTTAGTTAATGTATTGATATGTTTGTGAAAGCTCAGATTGACAAAATTATAATCTCTGAAAAAGCATGTTTCCAAATTTGATATGCATCTGATTTTAATTGCTTAGTTTGTGCACCAAATGTAATCCAATTAGAGTTCTTTATATTATAGTTATCATGTTACCTTACATTTGGATAATCAGATATAAGGATTTCCTCAGAATGGATTTTGCTCAACATTTACCAAAAATCCTCAAATTTTGTGCAAAGATCACATAATAAATTCTATCAGTCTAGCTCAAAGCATTTTCTGTTTTCATTTTTTTAAAGTTATCTTTGTCATTAGGAAATCAATGAAATGCTGAAAATTAGTTTTTTGAACTCAGAGTGGTGTGGAAATTTATCAAAACTTCAAGTGTTTTTTGTTTTTTCAATACTTTTTCTGCAGTTACATTTTTACTTTCATACATGAGAAAGTAAAAATGCCACTTAATTCTTAAATAATCTACACCTGTGAATATCAAAATCAAATTTGAAATAATATGTTGCAAATACAACTATATTATATTTTTTTAATGTTTTTCAGAGTTTCCATCCTTTTTTTAAAGATTTTTTTTTAAGAAGGCTAAAATCATCCATACCAACTACCTCAAAGTAAACATGAGAAACAAAATAATTTCTTTTTTACACAACAGCCATGAAAACATTCACTTTTAGGATGTATTTGACTGTGTAATTTGTTTTGGCATGTGTTTTATTGCTTGGGAACTTTTTAAAAAATGTTCAAATAAGACATAAATCAAACTAAATTATTTTTATCTTATCTTTCACTCAACAAAAATACAAATTTTCGATTTGAAAATATTACATATAAATAATAACAATTGATCAACTTAAAAAAACAAAAGCCTTTATCTAAATAAGATTTTTAAATGATCTGAGCACTTTTTTTTTTTCAGTGACAAGATTAAGAAAAAAAATATACAAAAAAAGTATGTTTTCGAGGGGGTAACAAAAGTGAAATGAAAATGTATAAATATTCAATAAAATAACAAAAAAAAGGCATTGAAAAAACAAATTTTGGATGGGAATAGGGAGGGGGAATAATCAGTTGCCTATACTTTAAGGCAAATCTGAGGAACTGCAGAATTGATGCCTCTAGCTTCAAAAGGAAAAAAGATTGATTTTAGTCTTCAAATCAATCAATTAATAATATGTGCAGTAGGTTTCATGTGCATATCCATTTTTTGTTGTTTATTGATTAATTATTATCTGTCTCCATTTTTTTTTTTTTGATCAATAGGTTAAGGAGAAAAGTAAGCTTAAAATATCAAACTTGTAGAGTACTAAAGTTAACAAATTAAATAAAAATAAAGCTTAAAAAAATGTCAGACACAAACGAATCATTGGTAGGCACAACTAAAGCTATTATTTAAATGATAATGGACTGAAAATTATTACATTCTCATCTCAATTGGAATGAAAAAGGTCTTATCTTAAACCATTACACAATGAGTATAATAAAAAATAATAGATGCTTAAAAAGAGCAAAAGTGCTATTTAAAAATATGCCAACATCAACAACACACAAATGTCACATATTTAAATAACTATTTTCATACTTATTTTTTGTTCATTTTATTACTATTTGAGTTGAACAATTTAGGAATAAAAGCTAGTTTATTTTAACATTATGTTACCAATATCATTATATGTCATCTATTAAAAACAGTAGCAGAACTTTGCTACAAAATTAAAAATAATATATAAAATTTCTATGGAATAATGGCATATTACCTTAAAATACATTGAATACTAATGAGTGAATTTTTAACTAAATATATTAGAACTCTTATATAAAATCCATTTATTTTCCAATTTAAAACATATAATTTTTGAGAAATAATAATTTTATAGTAATTCAGTAAATATGCTACATATTTCAAATTACATACAATTCCAGAACCATGATAAATTGATAAACAATTTTGAAATATACAGCAGAAAGAATAAGGAGATTGATAACAGAGAAAATGAACAAATGACTGCTGAAACTGATACTCACTAAAAAAATCTCGGGTATGAAGTAACTAGGAAGCGCACACACAAGGCTGAAAGATATTACAATTGTTTTTAAATACGACATAGCATTTACAAATAAAATCAAAGGCCATGAAAATTTTCAAAAAAGTTGATATCTTTCTAAATACCAGATTTTAAAATGTAAAAATGTATTTATTATGAGTGATTTTTTGAAAACAAATCATGAAATATTCATCAAGTTTGATCCATATGATATATGTCAAGAGTTCATTATTTCAGCCCATACACTGTTCATATGATCTAAGAAATAAATATGTATGATTTTTTTTTCAACTTTAATTTATTTTTAAGATTACGTAGGAATTTTAAACTAAAGCTCATTTTTTTCGATTTTTAAATAATTTTTTTTTTACATACATTTATAAAAAATGCTTTTTGAAATAATTTTTAGTATTTTCTTGATAATTTTTCTTTAAAAAAAGAATAAATTAATCAAAGTATCTTGATTTAGAGTTTTTTAATATAATTTAAAAGAAATTTACTGAAACATATTTTTTAATCCCTTAACTACTAAGGGGGCACTAAACTTTAAAAATTGATTCTTGTTAAAACTAGTTTTTTGAGAATTATTTGACAATGAGCCTCAACTTTTGATTTAAAACTCATATGGAAAATAAAATTTAACAAATTAGTTTTATTAAGAAAGACAAATTGAAAGACTTGTAAGAGCCTTGCAGAAAAGACTTGCTCTAATAATCATTATAATCAGGTTTAATTTTCCAAGAAATATAGTATATTTATAGTTATATTTTAATACATAGGTTACCTGAATTTAGAATTGGATTCAACAATGTTTAGTAAATTAATAAAAATAAAATTTAGCTCAAAAATTTACTTTTTCAAAAACTTATTTATACATGTAGTGGAATAATTCAATAATTATTATTTGTTCAATGCCTTTTCAAATACTGTATACATCTTCAAATATAAGCCAGTCTGAGTATAAGTTTAAAAAATAGGATTTTTTTCTCTCTTTGAAAATTACAAATAACTTGAAATAAAAATGAAAGGAAAAATTTTCTGATATTGAATTACATTATTGAGATGATAAAAATAAGCCAAGCAGGTAAAATGAGTAGAATACTTTTCCATTATATGTGAATTAAGAAACTAGATACTAGTAACAATAGTTTTAAAAATGATAGATTTAAAAAATTTCCTTATCACTTGTTATTTTTATATGCTAATTATTTAATGTATTCTTTGTTATTCTCTTGTGTACATTTTAGTACAATTTTCCATTAGCAATTTCCTATTTGGCAATTTTATCAGAAGCAAATTTTGCCAAAATATATTCAGTTTATCACAGTTCAGTGACAACCCAATAAATTATACTGAATAAACAATTTAGATAATTAGAAAGAAGATTTTCACAAAGGAATTACACATTTCAACAAAATAAACTACTAATATGATTTTAAATTAGCTTTTTCTTAAGCTTGTAAAAAATTAAAATCTTATAAATTATAATAAATTTCTTGTAAAAAATACAAACTACAGAAATATAAAATTGTAAAATTTGACAGTATTTATAAATTAATTACTTGCATCCAGCTAAATAAATAAAAAAATTAGAAAATTTAAAAAAAAATTTAAGAGTGTCAAATCTAAGCCAACCTCTGTGATTTAGCCTTAGAAAGAGATCCAAAAATTATCTGTTTAGAATTTAAAATGTGTAATAATTCGGATCTACAGAAATAAAAGTGGATAATGAAACAAGAAAAGGGGATACCCAAATGAAAAAATTAATTATTATTATTATTATATATTATTATAAATTATTAATTTATATTATATTTTGTTCTAATAATTACTTGCACTTTGACAGAAGATAAAACAAAATAATTTTACATATTGCTCTTATAAAAATGAATCATATAAATTAATTAAGGTAGGCATTGCTTTTATGATATAATTATATTCATTATTGCATTTAATATAATTCAATACAGAAGCTGTGTAGATTAAACTATCACAGTAAACTTTATAACGAAACAATAATACTATGCAACCTATGTAGAAAGTAAAACTATATGAAATAGTATAAAACATAGTCTTATACATTATATTTTCTTATTTTGATTTAACAGGTTTTAGTTTAGAGAAATTAAATTTCATAATGAATAGCTTTAATTGTTTTACAATATACTTTAATCTCTGTTTTATATATGTATATATCAGAAAATACAAATGAATATAAATTAATACCACAGGAAATAAAAATTATGAATGGTAAAAGTTCAACTGCTATAAATAACGTAAATGGAATGCTGTTAAAACTATAGATATTACTGACATACTATAGCACTGTATAAATTTATTTGAACATTAGAAAAAAAATTAATACCAGGATTTTGAGGTCCAAAAATTTTTCCAAATTTAACACCTTGTTCTTGAGATAAAAGTGAAAAGAACTCCCACTCATGTTCTAAGTCCAAACTTTCTTCAGTGTCTTTATCAAAGCTAAATTGAAATAAAGTATATCTTTTTTTTAAAAAAATGAAAGCATTTGAAATCAAGAATATGCATCAATATTTAATTATTAATAACTCATTAAAAAAACTATGAAATAAAAATGATGTTTCTGATCATTTTTTAACTTGATAAATGAAATAAAATTTAAGGATCAAATTTAAGAACTAAATTAGATGTTAATGGTAGTTTGTGATATGATAACAATACTAATATGAGAGGATAGGAGAATATTTTTACCTAAGCTACTTGTAATGCATCAAATTAATTTTAAGCAATTTTTTGGCTATAAAAATTTTTTAATAGTCATGTCAAATCAATCTTTCCATTAAATACTTCACAGAAATAGTCATAAGTATCCATATAATAATTAATTGCACAATAATTTTTAAAAAAATAGCATTTAAATATATGTTTAGAAACACCCTTTTTTCATCTAATTGTCAAAATTTACAGACACCATTACAAATATTTTGTGTAATACATCTTTTTAAATAATGATATTTTGATATATTAAATAAAGTAATTTGCATACTCATATTTAAGAATAAACATTAATTCTTAAATAAAGCATTTCCAACTTTTATAACAAAAAAATTAATTCCAGATAATACCATTAAAAGGAAATTTAATTTACTTTGTGTTTTATTTAGTATAATTTTTGCTATAAATATAAAAAGTTGTATTTTAAATCAGTTTGAATATGAGAATTAGATTCTATATCCAAAAATCAATAGAGAATAAATAGAAATATAATTTAAATAAGTAATTAAATTGATAAGAAATACCAATTCAAAAATATTTCTTTTAACTACTGCAATAAAAAATGGGTATCAAATATTTGAAAATGTTTCAACTTCCTGTCCATTTACTTCTAAATGGCAAGTTACCAAAAAATTCAAAAAACCGGTTTGTAACAATGCATGACATTATAATAAAGCAGAATCGTTTCAAAATTTACATTTCCTTTTCGAAAGAAATATACCAATACATATAATTTTGTAATTCAAAAATTCTACAAAGTGATATGCCTTGCATATTTATATCAATGCAAATTTTAATGAATGAATGAAATAAAATATATAATTAATAAGGCTAAGAAATAAGGAAATAACCATCAACACTTTTTATTTATAAATTTTAAATTCTTTGAATGATCCACTTTAACTTATTTGCAAGATCTCAAATAAGTCTAATTTTAATATGATTGTAAAAAAGAGTAAAAAAACAGAGAAAGAAACAAGGCTCTTTCATTTTATTTATTTTGAAACAATTATTTTGATGGTGAAAATGTTTTTGTTAGTTTTACACAAGGACATGGTGGCTTTTAGTTAAATCATTCATTTCTGTTTTGTGTTTTTTAAATTACTGGGTGGCATTTAATGATTCTTTAAATACAAATACAAAGGTAAATTTTTCTTTCTTTTAAGACTAAATAAAAAAACTAACAAATACAAAGAAACTCCAATGGAGTATAAGAAATCAGATTATGTCTTTAAAATTGTATAAAAGGTAATCTGCATATATCTTTTGTATATATAGTCTATACACTCATGATGTATTAAAGAATATTTTGAACTATGTTATGTTTAAGGTAGTGTGATCTTATATTATTATTTATATCTTTTTGACCTGTATTATACAATCTAGTAAATATAAATCGAATCTTTATTTAAAAATGTGTTGAACTTCAAAAGCAGAATGCAGTTTAACAAAATGTGGCTCTTACAATCCAACAACCCACATTCCATTTCGTATTTGTTCATAGTTTTCATCTGTTATATCCACAGAATAACGAATCTTTTGAGTGGTTTCAGCACGAATTAATAAGAATAGAGAACTTGTGACTATGGATATGAAAATAAAATTCAGAGCGCCGCGAACTACAAAAAAATTACACATTATACTAAAAAAAATTAAGAAACCTTTTTTAAAGAATAACTTATTATTAATAAAAAATGTTTAAAAAATTAAAATATTAAGTATTGGAATTATCGATTAGATCCAGTATATAAATACAAAAATAAATATCGCATGATATTATGAAACGCGCTAAAGTTTGACTTAATTCACTTCAGTTGGATTCATATTTTCATTCCATCTTCATATATCTATTATTTCCATAATCTTGCATTTTTATCTCCCAAATGCGGAAATAGTAGAGAAGTGGAGATAAAAATCGTGAAGAAAGATTGCAAAATAATTTAAATATTATATTTCATTAGAATAATTCTATCTCTTTTCAATCATGTCGTATTCATCAAAATTTTAACCAAATTCATAAATATTGAAAATTTATTTGAAGTTATGGTTTGTTTAGTTTATTCCTTTTTTCCGGCAACATGATAACTACTTTAGGACTGTACTGTTAATTCTAAAGCTTCATAAGCTGACAACAACTAAATTGGAATTTCCTGTATTAAAATATTTCGCCGCATTATAATCAGGACATTTGATTCCTCTGAATTTAATGTGTTGCAGGCACATTTTCAAAGCAGTTTTTCTGTGAAATCAGATTTTGATCCTAGAGCACTTTTAGTCTCGACGACGAAGCTTTACAAACTGCAAACTGCAAAGGGGATTGAGGATAAAGTACTAACGAAATATTTAGCATATGCCCTTTTACTAATTTGCAACCTAAATATTTTATGATATTCTCAAAATAAAACAATGCAATCAGAATTTCGAGTAAAATCGATTGGGTAACATATAGTTTTGTGCTTCTGGTCCCTATATATACTGACTGTTCTGAAAACATCTGCCAAATGGGTTTAGGAGATAGCGAAAAGCGCTAGGCCCAAACTCCCAATCCTATGATTAGTAGCCGAGTAACAATCCGTTGGGCCAAAAGTGCACTTCAGTCCGAGGGAAGTTATCTAACTTATATGTTTAGCATTCACCACAGAGTATCTCCCCAGTGAGTTGGCGAACGATACTTATTTGAATTGGTGGTGAAGTTAACAATTGTCGTATTTAATGCGCGTCTGGAGCTTTGAGTCGCCAATAGAGGGCGCCACGACAGTTGAATGAAGCTGTGCGAAGGTACCGTTTATCCATGGTCGGTCGCCGGGTTACCATTTTAGGTATAGCGGAGAGCGCTAGGCCCGAACTCCCAATCTTATGATTAGTAGCCGAGTAACAATCCGTTGGGCCAAAAGTGAGCTTCAGTTCGAAGGATGTTATCTAGCTTATATGTTTAGCATTCACCACATGGGGGGAAAAAACGTACTCACTTCTACAGTGTAGTAATACTTATGACTCGATCATCATTATTTATGTTGTTGTTACTTATGGCACTTGCCAATGGACAAGTCCCCCACTGTTACAGATTTAAGCCGAAAGGAGCGTCTCTTGTTTTTGAAGTAGCGCCAACTAGAGCCAAGAGTACAACTTAGCTACACACTCCCCACATTTAATTGCACTGCCCCTTTTTACAGGAGGGCATAGTCACACATCTGACAGATGATCACAGAAGAACAGCCATACCCCAACCGGGAAGCGAACTTAGGACCCCCAGAATACGAGGAAGACGCGTTACCTCTGTTCCAGAGAGCCGGCTCATTATTTAAACACAGGCAGCAAATCCTGTTGTATAATATTGTACAATATTGTGCGATATTATATGACAATAAACAATATTGCGAATGTTGAGCAATATTAGACAATATCTGTGTGCTACTAGGGTAGTTTTTATAATAATCAAATAAACTTTTCGTTAATATAAAATTATGATTCACAAATTAAAAATTTTAATTAATAATTTTAATTTTGTAACTTAACATTTTCAGACGTGGTCATGGGAAAGTGACAAATTTCATCTCCGTTTTTAGTTTATAAAATTTCTAATTAAAATTGCAAAGTAATAGCTTCAAGCTAAAAGTCTCGCTCTCCATGGTACATATATGTGAAATTTGGTAATTCTAGGGAAAGGAGCCATGGCCCATAGACACCAGAACATGCAAGCATTCATCATTATGATTAGTAGAGACTATTCAACTTTAACGACTAGCTAGTTCGATGGTTTTATTCATTATGTTTAATTTCAGTTAAGTTGTTTAGTTATAAGTTCATGTACATGATTTTGCCAAATTCCATACATTTAAGCTGTGTTATTCTAATTATCTTAAAAATATTTATTATTAAAGAGATTTTTTTAAAACTTCAAAAGGACGTAAAATCTATTTGTATGCAATAATATTTTCGAAGCTATTGTGGTAAAACGTGAACATTCAGCTTCCTTTTTTAATTAATTCGAATTCTAATTAATATTTCGCAAATGAATATCAGTGCGTTTGCCACTTCAGAAGCTAAGTCGGTGGATATAGAATAGCTTGAGAAAATCAGTCAAACCTGTTATGCGATAGATAGGGCCCGTAAAAAAGAAATAGCAGAAAAAATATATTCTGAAACTTCATAAACAGCTAATAAAAAATAACTTTTAACAATAGTATTAAGGAATGAAAAAATTTTAGGCATGAAGGAGGATGACAAGAATAAATAAATAAATAAAAATTGAAATGAAATCTGCTATTCATATTTCAATGTATCATGTCAGAACATCATTTCTTGAACTTCCAAGCACCAAGTGCTCGTACAAGTTGAATTATATTTTTATTCATTTTAATCGTTTCATCAAATGAGTCACTTTAGTATTGCCAATGATCCAGAAAACTTTGTCTCGCATCCATTGTTTTAAAAAATATCACATTACCACTTTATTTCATTTCACATCATCACGCGCTCAAAATGACATTTTTCTAGGTTTTATTTGCTCTAGTCATTAACTTATTCTTTCAATTGGAGCTTTTGTAAATGCGATGGCAACGCATTATTAAAAGCTGATGTTTTGAGATGCTCGTGCAGATAAAAAAAATTTTATTTTTCATTTACGGATTTTTGTTGACGCCAAAAACCTCATACCAAAAAAAACATTATTTCCTGACATGATAATAAATATAATTATTTTACATAAATATAAATAAATATTTAAAAATAAAGTCTAATTTGGCCATGCATGCAAATATGTTCTTCATATTTAACTAACGAGTTGAACTGAACCAATATTTATTTCTTATTATTTAATGTCAGAAAAAGAATACCGCCAAATTTTCAAAGAACAAATTTTACTTACATTTTCAATTATTCTAAAATTTATCCAATTTTATCTCATTGTCTTAGTAGCAAATAATTATCTAGCAAAAGATACGTTTTCAACTCCATAAAATCTGGAATTTTTCCTTTCCAATGATATTATTTTCATTTCTGTGCAATTAAAAAAATTATTATTATTTTCAAAATTTTATATGCGACTAAGAATATTCAGACGATTTTGAAGTATAGAAATTTATAGATGTTTCCGTTGCTAAGCAACGATCAAATTTCGATATATGTAATTTTTTTGTTAATATTTCAACTTTATTTTTTAAATTATGGTTTGAGTTGAATTGAAATGAATGAATTTGAAAAATTGCACAAAATAAATCGAACAAAAATAAAATTGCATAAATAAGGACATCACAAAAAAACAAGTTTAACTTTACGTACTTTGGAGGATAAAAATTGACATTTGGAGAGAATCTTAGTTAATTAAAATTTAAAAGCTATTTTGGCCTTTAATATGAGAACTTCTGAAAATATTGCAGTGCAAAAATGATTTTTATATTATCTAAAAATTCAAAAAATTGCTTTTCATGTTTTTTTTTATTTATTTATTTTTTGAAGTATTTTGAATGCTTTGTAGAACGATAATAAATGAAGTGAAACTCAAATCATCTTTGTTGTTATTAATTTTTTTTTCGGTTTCTCATATACGTAATATATGGAAAGTTCAATAATTGTCAAAAAATCCGAATTCTGAATTTTGACTAATATCCATGTTTTAGATCTCACTGAGTTCTATTGACGTTTTTGGAAAATGTCTGTCTGTGACAAAGATAACTGAAAAACTAGAGAGCTATGTACATAAAATTTCAGTACACAAATTTAACATCTACGGTGAAGACACTGTTCAAATTTTCTTTCAAATCTGACTATCGATCTGTGCGCTCAGAAAAATATAAATGCGATAATTCAAAAGCGCATAAACTTAAATAAATCAAATTTGATAAGGAATTTTATGACTATAAGTGACAGTAACCATAAATTCCTACAGCTCAAATGGTCACCAAAGGCGGTTTGTAGGGAAAGAATACGGTTATCTAATCTTAATACTGTGTGGTAATTCAGTATCATAATGAAATATATTAATATCTTTGAGACAAACTGTTAGAAAAAGTGTTAAGTGATCTCGCTTCTGAATTCGTTTAGATCTTAATTCATTCTAGCAACCATAAATTCCTACAAACCAAATG
>JAOUZG010017338.1:32378-61661 GCA_026289955.1 Argiope argentata
TAACAACTTACGCAGTGAAGATAAAAGTGACTAATTATGACAATCAGGAGTGCGCATCGTTTTCGTTTAAACATCTGATATGCTTTAATACCACCCACGCTTTAGTACAAACATTAAATAAAATCTAATTTTCGTCTGACCTTGATAGTTTCGTATGATAATTTTTAAAAGAATAAAATAATAAATTGGTGTAATTTTTTAATAAAAAAATTATGTGGAAATGGATAATTGTTCTTAAGAAAATGCAGAAATATTTAAAAAGCAATGCAGAAATATTTAAAAGCAAAAGGTCTTTAATATGAAATAAAAAATTAAAATTTTATTTTCAGTTTAAAAAAAAATATCGATGCTTTTATTTTTTTAAAGAAAATTAAAAAATATATTTAAAAAATGAAATCTACAATCACAAATATCAAGTTATCATGTGAGAACATTATTATCCTGCCAGAAATTTATTATTATGTCAGAACATAATGTGATTTTGAGAATGAGTATCAACAAAATTCCGTAGGCGAAAAATTGAAATTTGCACAGGTATCTCAAGAAAATCAACTTTTAGTAACGCATTGCCATTGCATTTACAAAAGCTCCGATTTAAAAAAAAAAATAAGTGAATGACCACAGCAAATAAAACCTAGAAAAATGTCATTTCGAGCACGTGATTATATGAAATGAAATAAATAGGAAATGCGATACTTTTTTAAAACAATATATGCGAGACAAAGTTTTTTGGATTGTTTGCAATACTAAAGTGACTCATTCAACGAAACATTACAAATAAATAAAATATATAATTTAACTCGCACGAGCACGTGGTGCTTGGCCGTTCAAGAAACGATGTTCTGACATGATACGTTAAAATATGCGAAATAGCAGATTTCATTTTAATGTTTTATATTTTTTTAATTTGTCTTAATTAAGTCATTAAACAGTTTAATACGGTTTGAAACAATCACGAGACTTCTCTATCGGTTTCTAGCCATAAATAATATATACATAATAATATATTTTTTTTAAACTTTTATTTTCAATTTTTCTCGGAGGCAAACAAAGTTTTAGATTTCGATCGATTTTGAGATGAAATAACAGTTATGATGTCATAATTCTACGTCAATCTTTTTAAAATGCATCTGCTGTGAAGAAGCTTACCTGAAAATAATGCAATACTGGTAAAAGCAGGTAAAAGAATTTTTCAGTTGATAATTTCAGGCTGCCCATAATCTTTATTTTTTGTCCGTAAATTTCGGAGACATCAAAACAACTTCATGTTCTCACATGATAATAATCACATTTTTTAAAAATATTTTATCCATCATTTTTTTTAATTTTAATTAAAAATTAAAAATATTTTTATTACAAAATTTGGTATATAAAATATCATTGATTTATAATAATTTTAATCTCGTTATTTTATTGCATGGAACTCTGACCTCACTTAAACAGGCAGCCAGGCAGAGAAGTATCGTTTCTAATAATAAATTTAACATAATTTTATTACGATATAGATTTTGTGGAAATAGTAACAAAATGTCATATGAAAGTATTCAGATTTAAGGAAAAAAAAAGATTAAAATGAAATTCGTAATGCACATTTCAATGTATCATGTCGGAACATCGTTTCTTGAACGGCCAAGCACCTCGTGCTCGTGCGAGTTAAATTATATATTTTATTCATTTTAATTGTTTCGTTGAATGAGTCACTTTAGTATTGTAAACGATCCAAAAAGCTTTATCTCGCATTTATTGTTTTTAAAAAATCCCATTTCGTATTTATTTCATTTCATATAATCATGCGCTCAAAATGACAATTTCTAGGCTTTGTATGCTGTAGTCCTTAACTTATTTTTTTAAATCTGAGCTTTTGTAAATGCATTGGTAACGCGCTATTAAAAGCTGATTTTTTGAGATGCTCGTGCAGATAATAAAATTTTTATTTTTCGCCTACGGATTTTTGTTGATACCACAAAAACTCATTCCTAATACAAAATCTTGTTCTGACATGATAATATGCAGTGTTTTCCATCGTTGATTTTGTTCATAATTATTTTAATAAACTGAAAAAAAAGCATTAATTTGAAGCAACTATTCGACACTGCTTTCCGTACTTAGATGTGTTTTATAATTTTACTTTATATATTTTCATTTTGCATTTTTAAGCCCTTTTAATTCTTAATATTTAAGCTTGGAAAAGGAAAACAAACTTTTTTTACATATAAATTGGACATGACTAATCTCTTAAAAGAATGCTAACTCATTAAATGAAATAATTGAGTTAATCTTCTCTTAAATCAATTAAAATGAAAATTTAACGTCACTTAATTAAAATTAAATTTATTTATCCTAATGGCGTATTTACACTCCGCCAATTATCAAACGTCAAGTAGGCAATCCATTCGTAAAAAAGGTCCGATTTCTGTTCGCCACAATTTTATAAGATATATTTATCCACTTTGACGTCCCCAAACTTTTCTTTTTCAATGAGTATTGTATTAAAGCGATGCATATTTCCACAGAGAAACAAAATAAAATAAAATAAGAGTTTAATATACTTAAGTTTGGAAAACTATATATAAAAGAAGTACCAAGCAAAATGAAAAAAAAAGAGTAACTATCCTGAGAAAGAACGAAAAGTAAAAAATTTGGAATTAATCTATGTTAAGTGAACTAATTTGTTCAGGTCAAATTTTACAAACGCATGCGCAGTAAGAAAAAATACAATACAACGGCCTGTAACTGTCTCGTCAGGACCATTACTTGCCATCGAAAGATTGTTGCGAAATATATCTAAGTATACTGTCTAGTTTATAATGTCATTTATAATAACTAAATGTCCGACCCCGGATGAAGCCATGCAACCCCAAATCATGACGAAATCACTACCATGAATAACTGCCTGGAAGTAAATTTTTTGGATCCAAAGCAGCATTAGGCTTTCTCCATATAGTGTAATGGCTGTCACTGTCAAAAAAAAATTGAATTTACTTTCATCACTAAATAGACCTTTCTCACAAAGTTGTTGGTTCTCAACTGATGAGTTATTGCAAACTAAAAGGCTCATGCTACAACTATATGTCCACAGCAATCTTAAGTAAAGTGATAAAAATTTAGGTTTAGATAGGAATTTCATTTTTTCTACAGGACAACGGTCAACAAACACAAAATTAGAAAAAAAATCCATTTAAAACAAGTGTTGCAAGAATAACGGGGTAAAATATCTTTAGATACTACCGAAAATTAGTCAAATGAATTTCACAATTTTTAGAGGATATTATATAAGTCAAAAAGCATGCAACTAAATGCTGACACTTTCTTTCTATGTGAGAAACTACAAAAATTTCATTGGTGTATTCACATTTTTTTTGAGTCAAAAATCTGCGTATGCTTATTTAAAATGCTTTTGAAAATTTTCATTTTAAAATTTTTTCGTGGATTTTTATTTATTATTAATTTAAATTAAACCATTTGTTATGCGTAAAAATTAAAATATTTTTCACTTCTTGGTAATGCGCTATTTATATAAAAATGTTGAAATTTATTGTATAAGTAAGGTGTACTCTAAATTGATTGAATCACAATATACTAATTCATATTATGCAGTATATACAATTTTAAAAATCTCTTGATTTTTAATTTATTAAAAGTATTGGCATGTATTTAAATTTTATTAAATTAATTAGAAACTTTTGATTGCCCATTACCTTTACATTTTCTCTGGAAGTTTTACTTACGTTGTCTTCTTTCGTACTTGAACGAGGTAATATTAAATCTATTCTATGAATATTTTACTACCCAAAACTCTATTTCTCAATTATAACATTGCTTATTTATTACATTGTGGAATAAGAAGGTAAACAAGAAAATAAATTTTAACAAAAACATTTTTTAATCTATTTAAATAACTTTTAGAAGTATTTTAAATTAATAAAAACATTACAAATCATAATTAAGAAATAAAATAGAAGTATTACAAAAAAAAAGTATATCGAAATCTGACCGTTGCTTAGCAACGAAACACATGTAAATTTCTGTACTTCAAAATCGTCTGAATATTTTTAGTTGCATGTAAAATTTCGAATATAAAATTTTGTAATTATACAGAAGTGAAATTAATATAATTGGAAAGGAAATATTCAAAATTCTATAAAGGGGGGGATACCTTTTATTAGATAATTATTTACTTCGAAATCACTGAGATAAAATTCGATTAATATTAATATAATTGAAAATATAACTAAATTTTGAACTTTGAAAATTTGGTGATATTTTTTCCGACCTTAAGTAATAAGGAATAAAGATTGGTTCAATTCGACTTATTAGTTGATCAGGAAAAACATATTTGAATACATAGTCACAGTAAACTTTATTTATGTAATTTTATTCATATTTATATAAAATAATAATATTTATTTATATTATTTTATCTTTATGAAAATAAAAATAAAAGCGATTTGCTTTTTTTTAGCAAACGATAATTGGTAGGATTGAAATCATAATAATGGTAGATATATTTCATTTCCCGGAAATCTACGTATCTGAATAAATATTTTAAAAATTGACAAAAATAAATTATTATTTTAGTTTTCTTGAATCTAATTCTATATAGAAGTTGAATTGTGTTGAATTTGATTTTGTGCATTGGTTACAATTTTAAATTTAATTTTTTTAGAAAAATAATTTGTAGCCCGATTAATTTAACATGTCCCCATATTAAATTTACCAAACAATTTTTAATAGAATATTTAAAAATATGTATATAAATCTGTAGTAAATGTGAGACAGTCTATGTTCCATTTGTAAAGAGACATTTTAAATTTATATATCTTCATAATAAAATAAAAATATTGAAATGAAATCTGCTATGCATATTTCAATGTATCATGTCGGAATATCATTTCTTGAACGGTCAAGCACCATGTGCTCGTGCAAGTTAAATTATATTTTTATCTATTTTAATTGCTTCATTTGAATGAGTCACTTTAGTATCGCAAACGATCCAAAATAGTTTGTCTCACATTCATAAAAAAAATAATATTTCCTATTTATTTCATTTCATATAAACATGTGTTCAAAATGACATTTTTCTAGGTTTTATTTGCTGTAGTCATTAACTTATTTTTTTAATAATCAGAACTTCTGTAAATGCAATGGCAACGCGCTATTGAAAGCTGATTTTTTGAGATGCTCGTGCAGATATAAAAAATTTTATTTTTCGCTTACGGATTTTTGTTGACTCTTTCCCAAAACAATAGCATGTTCTGACCTGATGAAAATTCTAAGCAAAATTTATTATTTTTAAAATTTAATTTCGTTTATTTTTCGGGATCTAAACTATAAGGCGAAATTCGAAGATAAATTCAAATAGGTTTTTAGAAAAAAAATTTTTTTTAATGGAGCAACAAAAAAAAAAAATCTTTAATCAATTATTATATTTATTATTATTTCAAAACAAAGTTCGAATATAAAACTTAGAGTTGCTGAATTGCAATACGATTATACTTTAAACGTGCTGTAGGTGTTTTCAAGTTCTGTTGTGCTGTCCCTGACAGACGATACCGATTTCGGTTCAATTGGCTTTGTTAAGACATCTAGGACATTGCTCTGTACACTTCATTAAAACCCTCGATACTTTAAACCTTAGTCAGGACGAAAAAGCCTTCGCAAGGCAATCTTCTTTTACCGTTCTTCGCTATCTGCTTTTCTTAAGAAATTAGAGAACCTTACAATGATAAATTTTCTATAAAAAGAGGAAAAGCTCTCTAATTATATATTTTATTGCAAACTTTGTTCCGGAGAATTATGATTGGTGTCCCTTTCACGAAAACTTCGTTATCGGAGATCCAGTAGAATTTTCCAGGAAATGTTGTCTTTCGGTTATAAGAAATCAGAACTGAAAAGTTTTTACTTTGATTTTAAGTTGTTCACTTTCTTGTGTTATATTATCTTGTTGTAAGTGTCAAAGAATTAAAAAAGTTGAAGAAAAAAAAATATACAGATTTTTCAGCGTTTATTTGCTGCTTTTTTTTTCAGTATTTTTGAAAGAATAGAAGGGGACACATAAACCTAAATTTGGAAATTAAGAAAGTCCCTTTCTTTAAAAAATGTCTCCAATTAAAAAAAATTCTAATTATTCTTAAATGTTATCTTAATTTAGTCCATATTAACTTCATTTTAAAATCTTCTCTTAATTCTTTATCCAATTTTCATCTTTTTATCATGTCAGAACATGATGTTGCTTTGGGGATGAAGTTTTTAGTGTCAACAAAATTCCGTAGGCGAAAAATAAAACATTTATTATCTGTACGAACAACTCAAAAAATCAGCTTTTAACAACGTGTTGCCATCCCATTTTCAAAAGTTCTGATTTAAAAAAATCAGTTATTGATGACAGCAAATAAAAACCTAGAAAATTGTTATTTTTAGCACTTGATTATATGAAATGAAAAAAATAGGAAATGTGATATTTTTTAAAAAAATAAATGCGGGACAAAGTGTTTTGGATCGTTTGCAACACTAAAGTGACTCATTCAATAAAACAATTAAAATGAATGAAAACATAATTTAACTTGCGCGAGCACTTGGTGCTTGGCCGTTCAAGAAATGACGTTTTGAGATGATACATTGAAATATGCATGGCAGATTTCCTTTTTTTTTAACTAATGCATTATTTTAAATTTCTAATTTCTTGATAGCACTTGACGAGAAGAGAAAAATAAAGATTAAAATCTGCTATGCATATTTCAATGTATCATCTCAAAAACATCATTTCTTGAACGGCCAAGCACCACATGCTCGTGCAAGTTAAATTATATTTTTATTCATTTTTATTGTTTCACTGAATGAGTCACTGTAGAATTGCCAACGATCCAAAAAAACTTTGTCTCGCATTTATTGCTAAAATATATATCACATTTCCCATTTATTTCATTTCATATAATCACGTGCTCAAAATGACATTTTTCAGGTTTTATTTGCTGTAGTCATTAAATTATTTTTTTTTAATCAGAGATTTTGCAAATGCAATGACAACGCTTTATTAGAAGCTGATTTTTTAGAGATGCTCGTGTAGATAGTAAAATTTTTATTTTTCGCCTACGGATTTTTGTTGACGCTAAAAACCTCATCCCCAAAGCAACATCATGTTCTGACATGATAATATCACCGTAAAGATAACTGGGCATAAAAGTAATTATTGGCCAGTTTTTGATATTTTAATTCTATAATTCAGTTTAAATGTATCGGAAAATATGCTTTCTTTTTATATTGTCTCTTCAATAAGACTACTTTCTTTAGCGAGAGGAATTTGCGTAGAAAAAAAATCGAATAGATTGCAATTCCCAATATATTCCACAAGAACCACCTACCAGCAATCAGCGGATGCATTCTTGGAAAGAACGGCATTGCTGAAGGATTAGGAGAGGCAACATAACCCCATACTTGATTTTCGAAGGAATCCGTTCTTGCCAGGAATGCCCCCACATCATTACGCGTATCGTGGAAACTATCAACAAGAGGGGGGTATGCTGTAATTCTATTGGCTACGCAATGCAGGAGAAATCACTTTTAGTAGTGGATGGTATTTTCGATCATTCTATAGTGAATGGGAGGGGACAGCGAGTTTTATTTATAGTACCAAACGATTCGACGATAACAGCTGTTTATATTATAAGAGAATTTTCATATCGAGCAGAAGTTTTTCCGAATGTTATCATTTATGTTCAAATAAAGTAAATAATCATGTTGAATTGTTTTAAGTGAGAAATTATAATAGTGGAATAACGACTTTTTTGAACAGTAAAAATGTTTGGTTCACAAATAGATGCTGATCAAATAAACAGGTTTATGGAGAATTATGAATTATTTCTGGATCTATGCTTTTGGAAGAGATTTTCTTGGAGTTGTCCATCATTAGAAACCAAAAACTTTCTCGAGAACTAGTTGACTTTGATGATTAGTTCGTTCACCTAAATTATTATCATGTCAAAACGTGATATTGATTTAGGAATTAGGTTTGTGGCGTCAACAAATATCTGTAGGCAAAAAATAAAAATAAAAATTTTATTATCTGCACGAGCATCTCAAAAAATCAGCTTTTAATAACGCTTTGCCAATGCACTTAAAAAAAGCTCTGATTTTAAAAAAAAAATAAGATAAGGAACTACAGCAAATAAAACCTAGAAAAACGTCATTTTGAGCACTTGATTATATGAAATGAAATAAATAGGAAATGTGATATTTTTTTAAACAATAAATACGAGATAAAGTTTTTTTTTATGATCTTTTGCAATACTAAAGTGACTCATTCGATGAAACGATTAAAATGAATAAAAATTTAATTTAACTTGCACGAGCACGTGGTGCTTGGCCGTTCAAGAAATGATGTTCTGACATGATACATTGAAATACGCATAGCGGATATCATTTTAATTTTTATTAGGTTTTAGGTTGGCAACCTTTAATATAGGATGTATTTCTTTAAAAAAATATTTCACGTGGTTATTTTATATGACTAAAACACAAATTCAATTAAAGTAATTCACTGCAAATTACAAAGTGTAAATACATTATGTGATAGATCAATTAAAATCGGAAGTGAAACTCCTACTACTGATTTGTTGATAGGCAAAAGCACTTGATTAAATGTTTTGATGGAGAGTTTGAATTCCATCCTGTATTTAAAAAAATTATTCCAGGTTTTGTGATTGAGTTATAATTTAAATTAAATAAAAAATACTTTTAAAGTCGAATGGAAAATAATAGGCCATAACCTTTATAGGAATCAAGAATATAATTTCTAAATTTTCATTTCCTAAGTGTGCTAACATGACCGTCTGTTGACAGCCGTAAATGCAGACGATAATATGATGATGCCACTATATAAAGGAAATCGAATGTAAATCAAGCGGGCTTTACTCAAATGCAAATTGGGTCGTTAAATTTCAGGGCGGGAGAATAATTTAAAAATCATTGAAGCGAGAAAGGATTCGAATTTTAAATATAAAAGGGGGAAGGGGATTATCGACACGGAATCAGCAAAGAGGTCACGTGTTGTGTGGGAGAGTTGCTCCACATATTTTATGAAAGTGCTAGTAAAAAAATAGAACTCGAGAATATATGACTTTCCATACTTCTAAAACGTGTTGGTAAGAAGGCCAATTCAGTGGTTGCCAAAATTGGCATATTATCGCCAATGATCCCCACATCTTTAAGTACACCTATCATCACAGATCTCCGATATCAATGCACTGAATATCTGTGGGTCACATTCGAAATAGTGTTTCGAAAACCCAAAATTAGAAAAAAAGCCCATTTAAAACAAGTGTTTCAAAATGAAGGAGGTAAAATATCTTCAGATACCACCAAAAATTAGTCAAATTGGCACCGTGACGTTTAAAGACTACTTTAAGAGCTAAAAAACGTACAATTAAATGTTGACACTTTCTTTCATTGCCAAAATTGGCATATTATCGCCAATGAGCCCCACATCTGTAAGACCGCCTATCATCACAGTACCTCCGATATTAATGCATTGAATATCTGTGGGTCACATTCGAAATTTTTTTTCAAAAACCCAAAATTAGAAACAAAACCCATTTAAAACAAGTGTTGCAAGATGAATGAGGTAAAATATCTTCAGATACCACCAAAAATTAGTCAAATTGGCACCGTGACGTTTAAAGATTATTTTGAAAGTTAAAAGAAGTACAATTAAATGTTGGCACTTTCTTTCTTTGCGGGAAATTACAAAAATTTCATTAGTATATTCTCAACTTTTGGAGGTTAAAATCTATGTATGATTTTTTTAAATGTTTCTGTAAATTTTAAGTTTAGTGGTTTTGGGGTTGACTTATCTTTATTTTTACTTTAAATTAAACAATTTGTTACGTGTAAAAATAAAAAAAAATATGTTTGCATTTCCCGGTAACATGTTATTTGTATTAACATGTTATTTGTATTTGTATTAAAAGAATTTTTTTCTCAGGGATTCTTATTTTTTTTCCGTAATTTAATTTTTTTTCTTAAGTATTTGTTACACAGAGGCTCAACTGATAATGATAATAGTCGGAATTAGATAATTCTTTTTGGTTTTCTAATCTAGTTCAAGTAAATTTTTTAAACTTGTAGCGGATGATATCTGTTGTTAATACAGTGTTTCCATATGTTAATTCATTAATTTTTTTTATTTATTAATTAAAAACTAACTTTATCACCAAAACTCATCATTTCCCCACCAACAAATAAATAACAAATTCAGTTTGTTTTTCCCACGCTAATGACGCTAGGTTTAACATGTTTTCGACCGGTTATTTCAAACGATTCTGTTTATTTTCTTAATGTTTGATGCATTTAAAATTAAACATTGTTAATTAATCGATTTTTCGGATTCATTTTGAAGTCCTTTCGACTTAAAATAATGCAGAATAAAGAAAATTAGAAATTTCTAATCTGTATTGCGTTACCCTAGCTGGCTTAGAAAATTCATCGCCAATTGAGTGTGTTCTGAATTTGTTCTGGTTTAGATTCAACGGATACGAACTTGATTTTGTTTTGGCCAGGTAAAATTTTTGGTCAATTATTTATATTAATTGTAGTTATTTAATAAAAAGGGACTAAAAGGAAAATTTCTCTTTGTTGACCTAAGCAGGAATTGAATTAATTTTTTTATATATATTTCTTGTTCTTTCTTTTTTTCCCAAGGAAAATATTTTTTTTAAATTTCTCAATTAAAAATTTTTTTTAAAAATGAAAATTCCGCAATTACGTTTCTACAAAGAATTTTTCTTCAGGAATCTTAAAATTCATTAAACGAAAATTCTCCTAATTATGAGGAAATTCGGGTTTCCATAACTCTCAATGTTTTTTTTTAATATCATGTTAGAACATGATGTTATTTTGAAAAATGAGGTTTCTGGCGTCAACAAAAATCCATAGGTGAAAATTTTAAAAAACAGTAGGCGAAAAATTGAAATATTATCTGCACTAGCATCTCAAAAAATCAACTAACTTTTAATGACGTGCTGCCAAAGACTCTGAGTTAAAAAAAATAAGTGAATCACTACAGCAAATAAAACCGAGAAAAATGTCATTTTGAGTACGTGAATATAAAGTGAAATAAATAGGAAATGTGATATTTTTTTAAAACAATCAATACGAGACAAAGTGTTTTTCTTGGATCGTTTGCAATACTAAAGTGGTTCATTCAATGAAACGATCAAAATGAATAAAAAATATAATTTAACTTGCACGCGAACGAGGGGCTTGGCCGTTCAAGAAATGATGTTCTGACATGATACATTGAACTAGGCATAGCATATTTCATTTTAATCTTTCCCCCCATAATGAGCTTATTTACAATCATACTCATTAGAATAACTATTTTTAAAAATAAAATGCAATTTCTCTTTCTGTATTAGGAAATACATATATGTATTAAAGAATGATTCATAGTCTGAAATGATGCGAAACCTGATACTTTCTCCTGATGAATTTTTATCAGGTGTGAACCAAATCAGTGATTCCAGCAACCCTTTTCTCCCCCCCCCGCAGTCGAATCTAATGAAGAGGCCGGTCGGAATTCAATCTGAAAAAAAAAAAGTGTCGGCGGGTTTTTAATCAGGCGACACAAGTGGCCGGTCTCCTTTGGTGCCGTTCCACGAAGAAACACGTGTCGGGACACGTGACCACACGCCTGTGACGTCACCTACAGAAGACCTGATCAGGAAAAATCACACGCTCGCACGAATTTAGTCAAAGGGGGACACTTTTTCCCTAAGAGGTCCTGTTTTTATGATGTGTTGCTGGTGGTCCCGCGAATATTATGAGGGTGCGACCCATTTTAATAAAGTCGGGGGCGTGGTTCAAAGGGTTGCGGGGGGGGGGGGGGTGAAATGTTTGGAGATATCCTCTGGGAATTTGAATTATTATTAAAAGAAGTGTCATCTGAATAGTTTCTTTTACAAAATTTGTTAACTTCGTATCCTAAAAGGCTCTGCATATCTTTGAGTAATAATATTTACTTTCTAGCATATCTATATTACTATTATAAATGTGAAAGTTTGGATGAAGATGATGTTAGAAAAACACGTTGGAATGATTAGAAAAAATTTAGCACAGTGATAGATTATAGCATAGAATATGATATAGACCGGCTTTCTAGCACAAAGGTAATGCGTCTTCCTCGTGTTCTGGGAGTCCCGGTAAGGGCATGGTTGTTCTTCTGTGTGCTATCTGTAAGATGTGTGACTGTACCCCTCTATAAAAAAGAGACTGTGGTGAGTGTGTGGCTAAGTCGTACTCTTGGCCTTAGTTGGCACCACTTCGAAAACAAGAGACGCTCCTTTCGGCTTAAATCTGCTGCTGCATCAGCAGGGGGCTTGTCCATAGGCAAGTGTCATAAGCAACAACATAGGATATAGACTACTATTTATTTCGGCTAATCCAGCTGTTAATTTTTATCAGGTCAATACTTGATGTTGTTTTGGGTATGAGGATTAAGGCGTCAATCCATAGTCGAAAAATAAAAACTTTATTATCTGCACGAGCATCTCAAAAAAATCGGCTTTTCATAAAGTGTAGCCATAGCATTTGCAAATACTCGATTTAAAAAAAATAAGTTAATGACTACAGCAAATAAAACCAAGAAAAATGTCATTTTGAGCACATGATTATATGAAATGAAAAAAAAATAGGAAATGTGATATTTTTTAAAAAACAAGAAATGAGAGACAATTTTTTTTTTGTATCGTTTGCAATACTAAAGTGACTCATTCAATGAAACAATTAAAATGGATAAAAATATAATTCAACTCTGCACGAGCACGTGGTGCTTGGCCGTTCAAGAAATGGTGTTCTGACATGATACATTGAAATATGCATAGCAGATTTCCTTTTAATATTTATTTATTAATTAAAAACTAACTTTCCTGCCAAAAATCTTCACTTCCCCACCATCCAATGAGTAAGATTCATTGGTTTTGGTTCGAAATCTACTCTATAGGTATTAAATCTGTGTTCTGAATTTAATCCACCTAGATCTCTTTGTTTAGTAATTATCGTGTTAACTTATATTCGCACTGCCAGAAAGACAGTCCCTGAATGGAATTTGCATGAAATTTTATAGACAAATTTCCTATTAAGACTTTTAATCTTTCCTATTAATCAAATAGACTTTTGAGTTGTCTTTATCACTAACAGACAGACTGATATTTTCTAAAATTATGTTTTTTGAACTTATGGAGGTCTAAACGTGGAATTTCGTCAAAATATCAAATTTATTTTATTATTATTTTTTTTGACGATTACTAAGTTTTTTTCTTTGTTCAAATTTTCAGTTGTTAATAAAATACTTTTTATTCATGCACTCAAGTTCAAGTAAATGTTTTTAAACTTGCAATGGTTGGCAATTGTAGTCAATAAAGTTTTTTCAAATATTAGTTCTTTAATTTTTATTAATTAATTAAAAACTAACTTTGTCGCCAAAAAATATCTTCATTTCCCCGCCGCCAAATAAGTAAGAATTCAGTTTATTTATTCCCCACACTAATGAGGCTTAACATTTTTTTTTCCGATTATTTTAAACGATTCTGTTTATTTTAATAATACTTGATGCATTTAAAATCAAACATTGTTATAGAATCGATTTTTTCCGATTCATATTGAAGTACTTTCATATTAAAATAAAATAGAATAAAGAAAATTAGAAATTTCTAATCTATATTGCATTCCTCAACTGGTGTAGAAAAATCACGTATTTTGTATTGTCACAACTGAATTTGAATCCTCTAATGGCGCTGAAAATTCAACGCTAGTATAATTTTTTGATCAATTATTTTTAGTAATTATACCGATATAGTCTGGTTGGTACGGCGTTGGATTCCCATTCTCTTGGGGGCTAAGAGTTCGAACACCATATATAGAAAAGAGAATGGAAATTCGCTTTTTATTTTGCAGCTTAATATTGTGATTTTGTCATATTTATATACATATTTATATTAATTGTAATTATTTAATAAAAAGTACTCAAATGAAAATTTTCTATGTTAACCTAAGTAGGAATGGATTTTTAAAAAATGTTTTTTTATATTACTTGTTTTTGCATATTTCAGAAAAAATGAACTTTTTTTTTTACATTTAAAAAAAACAAGTTTAAATTATTGTTATTTCAAGCCTAGCGAATGCTTCTAATTTACTTTAATACAAATTCTCTCATCAAATAAAAAAATCCCCTACTGTTCTTAGAACTATAAAAACACTGAAGACTTCTCAATCCACTTAGAAAACATAATTCCGCAGTAATTACGAACAAACAAAAAGAAAAAAAAATGTCGTCTCTGTCATCCACAGAAAACCAAAAATTAAAACTGATGTTCATAATCTTCGTTACCATATTTTATTATCCCCCCTTTTCTCATTATATAAGATCGCAAGGACGATTCTGACGTTTCTGTGTTTCTTTTGTAACCGCTAATGAAATAAAACAATTTGGTTCCACAAAACATCGTTAAAAAGTCGAGTTTTTGCAGACGATCTTTTACGAACATCTGCCTCTGGGCACATAAGCTAGTACGGAGTAATTAAAGCAAGCACAGTGCGTGTCAGCATCAATTACATGGAACCAACGCGCGAAATCATGGATTTACGTTAATGAGAAGCCGTGCAGAAATTAATTAATATTTTGAGATATAAGTGTTCGAGATGGGTTCTTTCAAAAATTTTTGGAACATTGATAAATGAGGTTGCAATTTTTTCCCCTAGTTTTGTTTACATTAATTAAAATAATTGTAATCATTTAATTGAAGAATTCTACTTATCTCCCAGCTATTAAGCATGATAAATCAAAATTTCGTAAATTTGTAAAATATTAAATTTTAAATAATTACCAAGATTTTGTCAGAATAGTAATTTATCGAGTCCCCCCTCCCAACCTTCTATAATCAATCCATGTGAAATCAGTCATATCATAACAAATAATAAATAACTACTCAACAGGGCCGCGGTGGTTTGGATGTAAAATTTCAGCGCCCCCCCCCTATGGTTTAAGATTCGAGACCCTTAACTATCGAAGAACCGTCGTGTCAGGGGGTCCGTTGCACGTTAATCATGTCAGGGTCAAACGTCCTCCCGCTGGTGTGGTGTGGAAGTTTTGAGAGGGTTGAGAATTTAATTGTCTTCCTTGTCATCTGACCGCTGCTCAAAATTGTAAGGTATGTCCCAAAATAGCCCTAATGTTGCTTTACAGCGTGACGGTAATATAACTAAACAGAATTAGTTAAATTCCCTGCTTTATACTTATGTAGTTGTGAATGCCCTTAACATCGATGTATTATAACAGTAAGCTTAAATTACCATAAAAATGACTTAAAATTGCGAAAAATAAATCCAACGAATATTATTTGAATTTAAAGGAAGAAGGCAATTATCAAATTATTATAATTTTATTTTTTTGAAGTTTCTACTTATCAACATGGCATTATTAAGAGCAAAAACTGAAACTCAATTTATACTACTAATAATAAATTAGATGCTACAGTTCCTTATTAATAATAAAAAAGTTACTCCACTTCCTTATCTATGTTGTTGTTACATAGATAAGGAATAGATACATAGATACTTATGGCACTTGTCATGGACAAGCCCCCTGTTGATACAGCAGCAAATTTAAGACGAAAAGAACGACTTTTGTTCTTGAAGTAGCGCCAATTAGACACAAGAGTACGACTTAGCTACACACTCACCCCGTTTGCTTGCACAGCCCCTTCTCACAGGGTGGCACAGTCATGCGTCTCACAGATAGCACACAGAAGAACAACCCTACCCGAACCGGGACGCGAACCCGGCACTCCCAGAACACAAGGAAGTCGTGCTACCTCTGTGCCAGAAAGCCGGCTCTTCTTTGTCTATATCTACACTTATAATAAAGTTCAATGTGTCCGTATGCTTTGGAGTTCTACAGGCCAGTGCATTTGACCTACAGTTACCAAATTTGGTACATATATAACTTGGAGATCAAGAATATGCACCTCGAAGCCCTTTTTTTAATTTTTGTAATTAAAATTTTAATTAATTAAACATTAAGCAAAATTCAGGCGTTCCTAGCCAAAAAAAAAAAAAAATCCCCACTGCCAAATGAGTTAGACTTAAGTTTGTTCTTTTCCCCCACACTAATGAGGTCAGGGCTTCAAATGTTTTCGACCGATCATTTCAAACGATTCTGTTTATTTTCATAGTGTTTGATTCATTTGAAATTAAACATTGTTAATTAATCCATTTTTTAAATCATTTTGAAGTACTTTTGAATTAAAATAAAACAAAATAGAGGAAATTAAACATTTATAATCTGGATCGCGTTACCCGAGGTGGAGTGAATCATTATTCTGTTTTAACAAAAGAAGGAAAAAGAAGAATTAGTTTCTAACTCTGTCAATAGATGGCGCTAAAGTTTCAGAAAAAGATGGTTTCGTAATTCAAATGAAAGACGAAACTTGCGACGATTTTAAGATTTAAGTCTTTGAACTGAATATTTTCTTTTCTCTCTCTCGCTAACACACACGCAACTTTTTTTTTAATTAAAAAATGTAGCTTCAGAACATTTGACGTGTTTAATGATTGAAGCTTACTCATTTAAGGATATATTTCTAGTATTTTTTAAACTCATTTATATTTGCTATTATCATAAAGAACAAGTTTTCAATCATGCAAATTTCTCAATGCTTTAGTTAAAAAAATTTAGAATATTATTTTGTAAAATTATGGGGAATTTTAACTGAATATTTTAATGTTCTTAAGGAAAACATTTTTGTTTTTAAAATGTTATTACTTTTTTCAAAGCCTTTTAATTAAACTTTTTTTTCTTAGTCCAGTTCTGATAAGTATGATCAAATTTAATGAACAGATGATGAATTAACTTAAGAATTTTTTGATCAATAAACCTGATATTTAAAGAATATTCGAATTAAAATTGCCGATGAGAATCCTAATCAAACGAAGTAATTTTTGTTTAATCAAATATATGTCATTAAAATAAAGAAATTTTAATAAAAAAGATTATGGTGTCTAATTCTATTTCGAAAATAAGCTCTTTTTTTAAAAATATACTTATAATTAAAGATTTAAGAGAAATACATTAAATATTTCCTAGTATTGCATTGGAAGTTTTTAATATCTTTAAATTAAATGTGAATGTCTCAATTATAACTTTTTAGAAAATAAATCTTCGAAAAAAAATTCTTCAGTTCATTTCTTTAAAAATAACAAATGTTTTTGTTAACTAAGAATTTTAATAAGCACTTTTAACAAAAAAAATGGTCACCGAGCTTGCTGTTAGTTTTACGGTATTCAGAACAGCGAGCATGCATAATATCTTAAAGATATCATTGAGCATCTAGTCTTAATAGAGAATGAAACAACAAGAAAATACTTTGCTTTGCTTTTTACATCTGATTAAGTGGAATCGGCTGCATATTTTGCAAGCTCATATTTTAGTCAAAACAATGAATTCAATTTTGTTTGATTAAAACCTTGACTTGCAGTTTGATAAGAGCTATTTTTGGATGGCCTGCTTAATTCTAAACAGTGTAATATGTGATTAAAACGCAACTTCAGCTGGTGTGTGTTTGATGATAGATTATTTAATGTGAGCCTGGCCCACATATATGATAGGCCTCACAGACTTTTGTTTTCGAAATCGTTTATGAGTAATTAATCAATCGCAACTGGTTTAAACTTCGAAAAATCAAGAGAAAAATTTAATTTAGAATTTGCATGCTTTCTTTGCATATTATCACTTTCAATTCTCAATTAAAAAACTGAATAAATAGGATTAAAGAACTCTAGAAATTAAAAGAAAAAGAAAAAGAAAATTAAAATGAACCATGTCAGAACATAGTTTCTTGAACACCACGTGCTCTTGCAAGTTAAATTATATTTTTATTAATTTTAATTGTTTCATTGAATGAGTCACTTTAGCATTGCCAACGACCCAAAAAAAAACTTTGTCTCGCATTTATTGTTTAAAAAAATATCCCATTTCCTATTTATTTCATTTCATATAATCGCGTGCTCAAAATGACATTTTTCTAAGTTTTATTTGCTGTAGTCATTAACTTATTATTTTTAAAAATCAGAGTTTTTGTAAATGCAAGGGCAAAGCGTTATAAAAAGGTGATTTTTTGAGATGCTCGTGACGATAAAATTTTTATTTATTTTTTCGTCTGCGGATTTTTGTTGACGCCAAAAACCTCATCCGAAAAACAACATCATGCTCTGCCATGATTTAAAAAATGAGAAATTATACCAGAAATTTAAAAAATATTTCATTAAAACCTTTGAACTTATCAAACAATGTTTTTGTATTTTTGTATCACATAAAAGGAAAAAGGATATTATAAAGAAAACACTATCAACATTTTAACATTATTTTTAAAGTGTTCTCACAACATTTAAATTAGAATGAATTTGAAAAATTTAGAATAGAATTTTGTCTTTCCATTTAAGAGTGGTGAAAAATTGAAATAAAAAGTGTAAAACAAAATAGCGATAAAGCGCCAAATGTAGCGTGCCTGTTGCGCGGGAATGCAAGTGACCATCTGTGAAACAGATATTTGTGCAAAGACACTTTCATTTGAAGAGCGTTGTCAATATTTGATTGCCGCGGTGCAGGAAATGAACAGCTTCCTACACAATTTATCGGAACCAAATCTCTCGCCTCGCCTTTTCTTTTCAATTTTTTTCGTTTTTTTTAATCAATGTACATCGAACCTTCTGTACACCATATCGTTTTGATTGCGATAAATTAGACCTAAAATTGCTCTTTTGTAGAATTATTTACCGGTTTTTTTTTATTATTATTAAGAACATTTATATTAATGATGATCACCAATAAAAGTAGCGACTTTTTTTATTTGAAAGAATATGAAATCAAAAAGTATTAATGATTTTTTGATGAATCATTTTTTATACGTTATTCTTTATAGTAATTCTTTCTTAAAGATGTTCGTTGACTCTGTTGAGACGAATCAATTGGAGCAAAACGCTGAGACAACAAAAGAATCATTTTTATCTGAGTTCTTGAAACGAACAATAATGAATATAAAAAAAGAAAGAGAGAAAGAAAGCACGTGTCGGATGATAGAAGATAGAAATAAACAATTTTGCGCTTATTTTGTTTTAGTTTATATTAATTAGAGATTAATAGGCGTTATTCAGCATGAAAGTGCTTTAAAAAATGGAAATTATCTGGTAATAGACTAACATGATAAAATATTTATACTTATTTCTTGAATTCCATAATGTTTCGAAAAATTAAAGACTCTACCAAACGATTTTTAAAACAACCAAACGCTGATTCTTCTATATTGTTTTATCCGAGTTCTTGAAACGAACAATAATGAATATAAAAAAAAAAAAGAAAGAAAGAAAGTGATTGTCGGATGATAGAAAATAGAAATAAACAATTTCGTGCTTGTTTGGTTTTAGTTTATAATAATTATAGAATAATCCGGATTATTCAAAACGAAAATATTTTTTGAATAAAAAAAATGGAAAATAACTGATAATAGACTAACATGATAAAATATTTATACTTATTTCTTGAATTCCATAATGTTTCGAAAAATTACTGATCCCATCAAACGATTTTTAAAATAACCAAATCCTGATTCTTCTATAATGTTAATACTTTTCCAACAAAGAATTAAAATTTTATTTAACCTTGAGTGTGGCAATTTAAGGGATAAATAAATAATATAATTAAAAATATATGTTTTATTGGAATGGTATAATTTGAGATGATATAAACTTTTCCATATTTGGAAAGAAATAATGATCATCAATAGTCCATTATTTTATTTAATAAAAAATTATCTATTGAAGTAACTGCTATAAAAACTTGATAAAGCCATTTTATGGTTTCAAATATTTGTAAGCAAGGAAATCTTATTAATAGTTTGGATTTCTTTAATGGCGTATGAACAAATTTTCAGACTTCACCATTTTATAATATATGTGTAACTTATTCGAATTTTTGTATGTTAAGGAGTATAACTAGAAAAATATTGAATACCAATTGAAAACAACGTTTTCTAAACAATTATGAATATGATTTATGTTATCAAATCAGGCACCCAAAGCTTGCTTTAAAAAACAGTTGAGAAAATTAAAGTAAATATTTACAACAGGCATTTGGTTAAATGAAATATTTCCTCTAATGCATTAAATAAGCAATGCCGAAAATAAAAGAACTTTTGATTTTGAAAGTAAGCTCTGCAATTCGATAAAATTGAAATTCCGGTTTTTACGAAATAATTATCATTTCTATTTTTTTAAATGAATGAATTTCCTTTCGTTTATTTTTTTAACATAAAAATTTATTTACCTAAAAATGAACTTTAACTCACTCTCTATAATAGTAGATATTATTAATTTTAAAAGCATTACAAATTAATAAAAAAGAAAAAAAAATCAGAATAATTAAGAAAAAAGAATTATTGGTTATTGAGATAAAATCAATTCTTGCAAACGATTTTAATTCTTTTTCAATTCATTTTAGCTATAAATGCAATTATCGTTTGAAAATAATATGAACAATTTTTTTTTTTTTTTTTTTTTTTGTAGAATGACTAATGAAAGACATCAAATTGTTGAAACGGTTAACTTCTTTGAATAAAAATATATTTCCTCTTTGAAATTAAAAAAGAATAATTTATAAAAGTTAATAACATTATGAAAAAAATAATTGAACTCATAAAATAAATAGTAATGCCAAGAAATTATTTAAAAAATTATTATCTCATTACAAAATTAAAAATATAATTTGTGAAGGCAATGAACACAATTTGACTAGTATTAACAATTATTAAAACGAAATGTAGAGGTGGTTATAATTAAACTTCCTCTATAAACAGCATCTTACTATGCAATTGAACTATCGGATTTCAACGAAATTTGGTGTATAGATTATACACAAAATGCGCTCATGGAATTTCTTAAAAATTTGTTTCCAAAATTCCTATTAGTTCACACTCACAGTTTTTCAAATATTAATTCATAAATTATTAATTCAATTCCTACTATTAGTTCACACTCTCTCTCTATACATATCTTGTTCAAATTTTCAATCATTAATAAAATGCTTTTTATTCATCCACTCAAGTTCATATATATATATTTTAAATTGTAGTGGATGACACTCGATATTAATACAGTTCTTTCGAATATAAATTCATTAATTAAATTTAATTAATTTTTAATACTTTAAATAGAGTTTTTGCTGTCTATAATAAAAACTGAAATCGATTAGCAGTAACTCAATCAGTGAAATGCGAGAATTTCAGTTTTTTTCACGTGAAGATAAAGAATGCGAGTTCGATTCTTTCTAAAATCAATATTTTTTGATAAACTATTTGCATTAACTGTAATTATTTAATAAAAAGTACCTAAAATAAAAGTTTACTTTTTTAATCTAAGTAGGAATTTACTTAATTTTTTTTCGATATTACTTGTTATATTCTAGTTTCCAAACAAAGAAGCTAAATTAATACAAAATCAAGACATCTAACGTATCAAGAAAGTTTAAATGAAATTTTCAATCAATAAATTACATGTTACAAATAATTTTTTTTAAATCAAGCAAATTTAAATTAAGAATTCAGAATCAACCTATCGTGGCAAATAAATAAAAGTAAAAATATCTGTTGCACTAAAATGTTCCCATTAAAAGTGAAATAATTTTATTCTATTTAATAACAAAGTTTCTGATTAAAAATAATTAACTTTTTAATAAAAAAATTTCTAAAACCATATTTTGTCCATTTTTTATCGCTTCAAAAACGAACTTCTTGTTAAAATTTTCTTTATCTGCTGGCATTAGTTCTATTACAAAAACGGAAATTCTAAAACTTCCATCAAACTTTTTTGTGTAGAAGTTCAAAGCACAATTTTATGCTACAGATTTAAAAAAAAAGTCTTGCTCCAGAAAATTACTTCCTATAGATGAGGGTGTGCACGAACCTTCTCTTGAGGTTAAACGGAAGTGAAGAGATCTCCCCTCCCCCTTCTCTTGTTAGAAGCAGTCTGCCCTTTAAAAATTTCCGTCCTCACAGATTCTCTTCATTTATTTTTAGAGTTATTTCGATTTCAAAAATATTCTTATAATTCTTATGCTCTTTCATAAAATAATCAAAATTTGAAATTAAGTTTTATATAAATAAATAACTTTCGATTTCTTAATTGTCTGTTGTTTTCGAAGATAAATTGATAATGTGTTAGTATTTATAAAATTTCCCAGAAATATAGAATAGAAAATAAGGTTATAGTAGTATATAAATTAGCTTATTTGTTTAGGAATTTTAAAAGTATCTTTTAAAAAAGTGCAGGCTGAAAAGTAGTTTGAAACAGATTTTTTAAAAAATGATATCCGTTTTTCTAATTTTAATTCCATTTCCAATAATGTAAACTTACAAATCTGTTAGTTTTTAAATCATAAATAAATAAGAATAAAATATTTACAAGGGAAAAATGACGAAGGAAAAAAATCGTCTGCAAAAAAATATGACGTAAAAAATTCATATTCTGTAGAATTAGGAATTTTTTTTTTGCCGATGGCAAAAGTAATATATGAAATCAGATAAATGAATGATTTATCTGATTTTTATTTATATGATATCCGTTTTTCTAATTTTAACTCCATTACCAATAATGTAAACTTACAAATCTGTTAGTCTTTGAATCATAAATAAATAAGAACAAAATATTTACAAGGGGAAACGAAACACGATACAAACTGGAAAAAAAATTATATTTTCTCGAAATATCTCGCTTTTATGTTCATTAATTTTTTATATATATTTTATATATTCTACGTTTTTATATATTTTATAAATTTTTATACATTGTATATATTTTTAAATATTTAAATATTCTAAACTATATCAGTTTACATCTATAGAGATAAAATAAAAAACGAAGTCTTTTAGGTATACTTTTTACGAACCGAATCTTCTTCAAATTTAAGTTAGTTGTTAGATGTAGCTTTAAACAGAAATTCAGGACATTTTTTTGAAAATTTAGACGAAAAATTTAAAAATCAGACAATAACTTAATTGGAAAATTAATTTCAAATATTAGAAAAATCACAACTGAAATTCAAATAAATTAAATAACGCCAACCATTTCTCAAATTTTACCTAAAAAATTCCCATATTTTATTCCCATATCAAGGTTTAAAAGTTTACCAATTCACATGGTCAAACTTTTAAACGTTAATAAAATGCTTTTTATTATCTACTTAAGTTTAAATACGTTTGTTCTAAACTTGTAATGGATGAAACTTGATGCTAATACAGTTTTTTTTTTCAAATATTAATTCATTAATTAAATTTAATAAATTTTTAATACTTTACATAGAATTTTAGCAGTTTATAAAGAAAAATTCCAATCAACAGGCAGTAGCTACACCGGTAAAATGCGAGGATTTCGGTATTTTTACCATGAAGGTGAAGAATTCAACTCCCTTTCTTGCAAAAATTAATAATTTTTTGATAAATTATTTATTTTAACACTTTGGTGACCGGCAATTTTACACAGAAACTATGTCATGTCACCGGCTACTTTTTTGTAATTGAATATGAAAGTAAAACGTTCTAAAAAAACTTTTGTTGAATTGGAACATGAATTTTGTTGAATTGGAACATCAAAAAGTTCTTCGCCGATACGTTCCGTCATGGTTGAAATTTTTGGAATTTTACTAAAATTCTAGTAAAAATGTAAATACTAGGAAAAGTAATTTTTCTGTTATAGAGCGGACAAGACTAAACACGATACGTTAAGTTTTTGCAATGTTCTATTTCGTCCTCGGTTTATAAATTGAAACAGATAATGCAAGTGCAATGACGAGTTAACTCGTCACCGGTCAGCAAAGTGTTAAGTGTAATTATATAATAAAAAGTAACTCACATAAAACTTTTTTCTGTTGACCTAAGTAGGAAATGACTTTAAAAAATGGTCTTTATATTACTTGTTCTTTTAAATTTTAAGAAATCTGAAGAATTTAATCATATTAGAACATTAGGTTAATTAATTAGAAACTAATATGTTTCTACTGAATTCCACATACCTCGCCATGCCCCTCCGTTTAAAAGACCCCGGATTAAATCACGAAATCTTTATTTTTTAAATTTATCATCATCTATCTATTCAGTAATCCCCATTTTACACATCACTTCTAACCGTTATTAGAATTTCCGATACATTGACCACTCGATTTGAAGGTCCTCTTCAACCCTTTTCCTTGCGACCAGCGGCCGGTCGAGGTGCGGGTGGCTGCGGCAGAAGATACGGCGACATACCTGCGCTCGGGAGGATGAGTGTCCGGCAGCTGACTCATCGTCGGCGCCGGTCGTCTGATGAATGCACGCTGAGTAATGCGAGTGCGATGAAAAGGAAGAGAAGATGCGAAGATGATTACTTCATGATGATGATGTACTGGTTCCGCCGGTAAGTTATTTCTAGGATGCCTTATCTAGAAATTTAAATGTTTATTGTTTTCTTCTTTTTCGGCATAAATTCATAAAAGCAGAATATCTGATGAAAAAAATTAACAAAATCAACATTGAATAAGTTGCTGACTAAGAATATGCTTGTTTTTGAAATCATTGCAATATATTTGTAATTCTATTTTAATTTAGCCGATGCTTATCTTAATTCTATCGATTTAGCTTTTTTTTTAATAACAAAGTTTATTTTTTCATAAAAACAACCACTTATTTCTATATATAGCTGACATACACACACAGAAACAAACATTAAAAAAATATCCCAAAAAGAATGAAAAAAGATGCAGAAAAAATCGTCAGAACACATCAACACATTCTGGAAGAAAAAAAAGGCTTAAAAGCAGACGATTTCTTTTTTCAGTCTGGAACAGATTTCAGTTGTTCGGAATCAAAGTTCTGAATTTTTTTTTTACTATCATAGTTTCCTCTTCCTTAAATGAATCCTTTCTTTTCATGTAGTTATAAAATGTTATATTAAATAATTTTTTATTAAAATAAATTTTAACGTTTAAATTTTAATAAGAGAAAATGTGAAAATGATTATTTCATGATGATGATGATGTACTAATTCCGCCGGTAAGTTATTTCTAGGATGCCCAGCCAGAAATTTTAATGTATATTATTTTCATCTTTTTCCTGACTAATAATATGTTTGCTTTTGAAATCATTGCAATATATTTGTAATTCTATCTTAATTTAGCCGATGCTTATCTTAATTCTATCGATTTAGCTTTTTTTCGATAACAAAGTTCCTTTTTTCATAAACACAACCATTTATTTCTATATCTGGCTGACATACACAGACACAAACATTAAAAAAATAACTCAAAAAGAATGAAAAAAGATTAAGAAAAAATCGTCAGAACACATTAACACATTCTGGAAGAATACAAAAATAAAAGTTTAAAAGCAGACGATTTCTATTTTCAGTCTGGAACAGATGTCAGTTATTCGGAAGCAAAGATCTGATTTTTTTTTTTTTTTTTTTTTTTTGCAATCATTGTTTTCTCTACCTCAAATGAATCTTTTCTCTTCATGTAGTTAAAAGATCTAATATTAAAATAAATTTTAACATCAAAAACAGGAAAAGGATATTTTAAAATTATTCTTATAGAATTTTGTTTATTCAAAATTTTGTTATTAACAAATTCACAAAAGTAGAATATCTAATGAAAATAGATTTAACAAAATAAGCATAGAAATATGTGCGCCAGATACTGATTTTAAGAAATAAAATATTTGTTAAATTAAAATTTTTAATAAAGAGGATAAAGTTGTATTTTTTGAATGAACGTTTATATCTCATAGTTCCATTTATAATTCTAAATTTTGAAAGCCTGTTTGTGTTTATCCTTCAGACAAAATAAAAAAAATAAATGAAAAAGGGTTTTTTAATTAAAGAAAAAGAATTAAAAACAGTAAGATTGTGATTGAAACTAGAATCCTTCATACATGTTATTGCAAAATGCAAATGCCAGTTTAGCTTTTAAATACATTTCCCACAGCTGGCTATAGAAAAAAATCAATTTGAAACCGCTCAATTTACAAAAAATGAATATTTTAAACATGAGCCAACAACAGCATGTGACTATATCTTCCAGTAAAATCCCATAATTCTTCTTGTAAGCGAATCCAAAATCTGTAAGATTTTTTTTTTTTTGAAGATCTGAAAGAATAACTTTAAAGAATTACACGAGTAAATTTTTACCAGTTGTTCTTTTTTAGGTTAATATTTAACATTAAATATTCTCCAAAAGCGTTCTTTCAATATTAAGAAACATAAATTTTGCACTAATAGGAAAAATTTCGAAAAAAAAAAAGGGAAAAAAACAAAAATACGATTATTCGAATTTTTTTTTTTTTTTGAAAAAATCTTACGATTCTATTAATTTTTAAATATACTTACAAACGTCCTTCATAATTCTTGTTTTTGATAAATTTAATTTAATAGCGGCGAATTATTACTTAGAATCAAATATTTTAAAGGTTTATCAAAATAACAAAGTTTCTTAAATTAAAAAATTTTTTCTAATAATATTTAAAAAAAACATGTGTTTATTAATGTATGCATGTATCCATATTTTCGCATTCTGCAAATAAACCACTTCGGAAGCCAAATATGACATAAAAGAATTATAAAGGTGGAATCGAGTATTGAAAAGATTTTCTTTATATTTTAATCATAAATTTAATTGCTTACAACGAACTGAAATTTTGATGTTTAACTATGAAAACTTAAGACAATATTACAGCAAAAAATAATTTTTGTCCCATTTTAGAAATCAGAAGGCTTCTCTTTTTAATGACACAGATAAAATTATCGCACAATTTATTTTTCCTGTACAATAATTTTATCCTTGTTGCAACTGTTTAAAAAAATTGCCTGACTTTCAGCAATACTTTTACTGTTGTAATGAAACTAAAAGCGTTTTCATTTTTTCAACAAATATGTATTTCACTGATATTTTTTTACTGTTAAAAGTAGAGATAGAAGTATTTTGATTTTTAGTGAAGGGACTTATTAACACATGAAATTAAAAAGTGAAATAAAAAATAATAAACAATATGCAATTAGAAAGTGATTACTTAGGAAGATAAGTTTTTAATGTTATTATAAAGTAACTGAACTCAACTAGATTAGAAATGTTTGTGTATACGATAAGCAAAACAAATGTAAGACAATTTAAGCTGATCTAATACAGCCGATGAAATAACTGGTCAACAAAGGATGCTAGTTAATAATGAATGGATAATTTTTATTAAAACTATTGAATTTGTTTATCTAATTGATGTTTCAAATCCTAAAGCAGATTTAATAAAATATAATTAATTGAATTGAAAATTTATAACAGTTTACCCCATAATAAAAAGAAATCACTAAATTAATATAAGATGTATATCAATTACGCAAAATTTAGCATTAATAAATACCTCTGTTTAAAATCCCAATCAAATTTCTCTACTCATAAAAATGCAACGAAAATAAATAGAGCCGTCTTTCATTACAATAGACAACATTCAGCAAATTAATCGAAGCGCTTCAGAGCATCTGCTCTCGAAATCGTAGCAACACATGTTGCATAAATCGATAAAACAGATGCAATCACCAAACGATTCGAAACAAACGGCGAAAATAATTGAACGTTCCTTGTCGTTTGAAAAGATAACCAGAACTTAAAAAATTCAGCTCGTGCAAATGCGTTCGTATTGATAATGGTTTCTTTTTTTATTGCACTTAAGAACGGTTCTGATATTTTTATATCTGTTTCATTTTTGTGGGAGGAAAAAAAGAGTTTTTATTTGACCAGAAGACAATAAAAGCATTTATCGCGTGACAAATCATCGTTATTCTGTTCTGGTTCGTAAAGTAATTGGCTACACTCTTGTCAATTCTTATGCGATCAAAAGGAAACGAAAACTAATTTATTAAACAATTTGTGCTCCTAATATCTAAATGTTTGCAGTGAAAACTGAAACAATTTTTTTTTCATTATGATCTAGAAACAAATGGCAAATGCTACATTTTTTTATATATATGAAACTTTTTAACATTCTCTGACTTTGAAAAAATTAAATACAAATTATAACTGATGCTATATAATTATTTTATCTCTAAGTAGTTGAAATATGCCATCTGAGGGGAAATATTTGTACAAATAAATTTAAAACTTTTGTATTCGTAATACATTCGAATGAGTTTTTATTTTTTGAATGCATTACTAATTTTCGAAGAATAGATTCGAATAAGTGTTTCTTTGAATACGTAAAAATAATTTCTAATTATCACTTTATCTCGAGAATTAAAATAACAGCTTTCTACTCTATTCAGTAAGAATAAACAAAAACTCGTTTGAAAGGAAAACACAATTTGTAGTTACAAAACATGCATGTTATATATTTCAATATTCACGCAATTAACAATTCATAACTATATAAATTTTACCATCGTTTTTGGAGAAAACAGTTACTAACAAGCAATTTAGTTATAAAATGTAGGTTAGAATAAAAGATAGATCAACAATGATGTAGGTTTCGATAACAAAGATAGATCAACAGTAAAGATTGGTTTAGATATTAAAGATAGATAAACAGTAATATTGCATTTTCAAAATTATTATGTGGTAAACATGATTTCGATTTTAAAATGTTTATTATTAAATAGTATTAAGTTTAAGTGTTATTATTAAAAGAATATACTATTTTTATTGCTGTATTGCAGATAAAATATATACTTAAGTCTATTTTCACTAATAGATCATTATTTTCAAATTCATATATTTTTCAAATTCTTTTGGAAATCCAAATATGGCAACCACAAATAAATATAATATTTTTTTCTCCGTATTTTAAGAATAACCAAGTTTGAAGATTACATAATGGTAATTTCTATTAAAAGTTTTAAAAAAAAGAAGCTGAAAGAAAAAGAATGAAATTCTTTCTTGCATATTACTTTTTCGCCACTAATAAATGATTATTTTGTAAAATCTGTTGTGTTATTACCTTAAGAAATCTATTCTCAGCAGCAAATATATACTCTTATGACACGAAAGATAGGAACAAACAAACTATATTAAGGATTACTTGGTATACGTTCAAATAATATAAACTATAATGGTACACTTAAAGATTTAAAATTCTTTAAATGCAAAAATAATAATGCAAGTGTCAATTTAATGAAAAAAGAAGAAGAAATCTGCTACAAATTTCATTTTTAATCTCGTAAGAACATTTATATATA
>JAOUZG010017338.1:62061-88434 GCA_026289955.1 Argiope argentata
ATATACTCTCGATATCTCTCCTTCATGTTTCCTGTTCATTCGTTCAATCTTATTTCCTCCTCTGTGTTTCGTCGGGGAATAACTTCTTACAATCCTCCCTTTATTGGCCAGACAGGAGAATCGGGTATATGGCGAACATTCAAGCCATGTTGTAACTTTTTGTTGGCGATAAGTTGCCAAATATGACATCCTTCTGTGTCATTTACTAATAGCACTAAAACGAGAAAAAAAATGATGCCTCAAAAGTAATAAATCGCTATTTTTCTGCTCGTGAATTTTGTGGTTTCAGAAACCTCAAAATAAAACAACGTCATGTGTTCGGAATATAATAAGCCAAAAATAAATATGAAAGCTTGCAAAAGTTAAGAAAGATAAAATTATCTTTTAAGAGATGTAAAGACAATCTCATTTTTTATAAATATGCTCTAAATAGAATAACATTGCTGCTCAATTTTAAGCATAAAGAAACACACTTACAACAAAAATTAAAACTAGAAATTCACTAAGCTATGGCAATTTATAACGAAATAAAACTTCAGATGAATGAGATAGATAATGTGACTGGAAAATATAGCTTTCATTTAATTATTTACTTTTTCATCTAGAAGTTGCATGGGTTTTTTTTTATTCCCTTCTTTTACTTTCAATATTCCTATTTTAGAATTCAGACATAAAAAAGAATGTTTTTCCAATCTCCCCCCTCCCCCCCAAAAGGACGGATCAAATCGTCCATGCAACTGAATAAGAAATTTCTCCATGAAACTTCATTAGAAAGTTGATAATGATGGTATCAGTAGGTTTTTAGACTCATATAACATAGAGCTGAAAGCTGATGCGCTATCGCAGGTGCTTGGGCAAATCATTTCTTGTAAAAACAGATGCCTAACTTCTACATTAAATCGAAAAGGCGAAGAATAACACCAAACATCAGAAGGTCATTGCTCAAAGAAATATCGATTTTGGAGATGAAAAAATAAAATGAAGAACATGCTGGCGTCCTGGTGTAGGGGTAACGCGTATTCCCCGTGATCTGGGAGTCCCGGTTTGGGCATGGTTGTTCTTCTGTGTTCTGTTTGTAAGGTGTGTGAATGTGTCCCTCTGTGAAAAAGGGGCTGTGTAAAAAAATGTGATGTGTGATTAGCAAAATTCGTATTCTTAGCCCTATTTGGTGCTACTACAAAAACAAGAGACGCTGATTAGGCTTAAATCACTGACAACCTCAGCGAGCTTATCCATGACAAGTGCCATAAAAAACAATGAAGAAAATTTTCTGAATACAAGGTAGAAAATTATAATATTGTTCATTGTCAAGGGAATAAATTTTAAACAATGTTTAGTTTGGTTTAACTATATTAAACTAAATTAAATTATTATGCTTAAATAATGATCAATTGGGGATCTAAATGAGGATCAACTCGATGACAGTTGATTATAGTATGGTTTCTTCAAAAATTAATTCATTAATTTGGTTAATTTTTATTAGCTGTTTAAAAGCTAACCTTCCCTCCAAAAATATTCATTTCCCCACCGTCAAATGGGTGAGACTTCAGATTGTTTTTCAGTTTGCTCAGTTTTTTTTCCTTTTGTTTTTCAATTCAATTTTTCAGTGACAAATTCAGCTTTTTTTTTCTTTACGTTAATGAGTTTACGTTAATGGCTTAACATGTTTTCGACCGATTAATTCAAACGATTCTATTCATTACCTCAGTGTTTGATACATTTAAAGTTAAACATTACTAAGAATGTTTTTTTCTAAGAATTCACTTGATAAACATTTGCTAAGAATTTTAGGATTCATTTTATAGGATTTTTGAATTAAAACAAAACAGAATAAAAGAAATTAAAAATTTCTAATCTGTATTGCGTTACATTAACTGGGAAATTCAAGTCTTTGCGTTGTCTCAATTTTCAAGTATTGTGAATGTGTTCCAGTTTATTTACAACGTATACGAAATTGATTTTGTTTTTGGCCAGGCATAATTTTTTGATATATTATTCATATTAATCGTAATTATTGAATAAAAAATAACACAAATATTATTAATTAATTATTAATATTATTAATTTATTTTTAAAAATAATTTTATATTAAGCTAAGTAGGAATTCACTTGATTTTTTTTATATTACTTGTTTCATCATAGATTCCAAAAAGTTTGCAGTATAAAAGTGTTATGTATAAGATTAAAATCATTTTTTTATAATTATGCCAATTTATTATTTATAATTTTTTCCCTATTTTTTAAGTATTTTTAAAAAAGTATCTTCAGCATATTTTACAGCAGTAAATTTACTACAACAATAAAAAAAATTCAAATCGTTTTTCTTTTATAATTTGTTTATTCTTGGTGATCAAAATAATAAGATTCGGATTATTTTTTTCAATTTTTGTAATTTAGTATAGCAAGCTTTTAATTTTTTTTCCTGAAATTTTGTAGCACTTAAAATAAAAGTTTAACTTCGGAATGAAATAAAGTTAAAACATTTTTCCAGAACCAGAAAATCAAGGAAAATCCCATAGCACAACAATTATATAGTCTAAAGTTTCTAAAAGAGCATTATGGCTTTTTAAAATCTGAAATTCAAGAAATATTTATCTGAGGAAACCATTATGATCCAATTATTCAATATATTCAATTGAAATTTTTAACAAATATCAATTCAGGTGTATCAACTGGTCGTCAAAGGCAGCTAGTAGAGTGACATGACTCCAAAGACTGAGTCATCATCGTCTATTCATCCGAAATTCACCCACATCACCTTTATTCGCACCTGGTAAAATATTTTGGAAGACTTCATCAAACACCATCACTCGGCACTGGAAATCTGTGCCGTATGAATAATACACCAGCTGCCCCCGGCGACCGTTACAGTCACAGAATTCAACCGTTGACCCAACGGTTTTTCTGCTGCACCCCTTCCCAATCAATGCATGGAACTTCAATAATGACAAAAATGCAGAGTACTTGCAGTGGAACGTAAATAAGCTCGTGGGAGAAAGGGGGTGGAAATATAAAAATGTAGCCTTTCTATCAGGTGGGGTGGTGAGAGGGCATCGGGGAAATAAGTTATGTAGTTTGCTATTCCCATAAAATTGTTAGTACTCGGCTGAATTCTAAATCTTGTCTTCTAGCTGTTTTTGGCGATCATATGTTCGCTGATGATGATTATATTTAATTTCAATTAAATCTGTTGTTGTTTCTTATGGCACTAACCAAGGACAACCTGGTTGAGTTAGTCAGCGATTTAAGCCTATTCAGCGTCTCTGGTTTTGCTACTGTTGTTACTTAAGACACTTGCCATGGACAAGCCCCGATGATACATCAGCAGATTTTAAGCCTAAGAAATGCTTCTTTTTTTACAAGCAGCGCCATCTAGGGCCAAGTGTACGACTTAGCTACACATACGTCACATCCCTTTTTAGGGGGCGGACTTCATTCATGTAAAGTCATTCATTCATCTCAGATCGTAATTTTGACCTGGAACAGAGAACGATCACCTCTGACCCAGTACCCTCAGTGATATTACTCTTGATATTGAGGACTTTGAAACCACGAATAGATTTAATGAGCACCAGCCGCCACACACTAGGGGAATCTTTTGGACGGTGAGCTTCGAACCCGTAACCTAAAGATTAAGAGTCCAACGCTCTACCAACCAGGCCATCCCGACCTTGTTTTGTAGTAGCGCAACCAAGGGCTAAAGGTACGACCTAGCTAATCACTCATCCCATTAACTTGCACAGATCCTTTTTACATGGGGGTTCATTCATACACCTTACAGATAGAACACAGAAGAATAGGGCCGGGATGGCCTGGTTGACAGAGCGTTGGAATCGTATTCCTTAGGTTAAGAGTTTGAGACTCACCGGCCAAAAGATTCCCCGAGTGTATGGCGGCTGGCACTCGTTAAATCTGTTCGTGGTCGCAAAGTCCTCCATATCGGGAGTAATATCACTGGAGGTACTGGTTCATAGGTGATCGTTCTCTGTTCCAGTTCTAAATTTCGATCTGAGATAAATGAATGAATTTGTAGGAATGTAGTCCGCCCCCTAAAAAGGGTTTTGTGACGTGTGTGTAGCTAAGTCGTACTCTTGGCCCTAGATGGTGCTACTTGCAAAATAAAGAGACGCATTTCTTAGGCTTAAAATCCGGTGGTCGTATCAGCGGAAATTTGTCCACGGCAAGTGCCATTAGTCACAACACAGAAGAACAGCCACGCCCGAACCGGGAATTGAACCCTGGTCGCCCAGATCCCGGAAAGACGCGGTAACCCTATATCAGGACGCAACTCAATTAAACCTTATCGATAGAACTCAATGAACCTTTCTACGCATGCGCTTCCTACTTGCCGTGTTTTAATTGGCCGAATGTAAACCCGGCATAAGAAAACAATAGGTAGGTAAGTCATAGAGCAGACCCTCTGACCCGCCGCGAAGATACACGGATTAACCATAGAAACTGAATGATCGGACCGCCTCAACAGCAATTAGTGGGAACTGTGGTTGAGTGCTAATGGCCATCACCGGCCACAGTACAGCTCTCCCCGAAGGAAGTACGTCCCGTCATCGATGGGAGGAGAATAACCCCCACCTATTAGTGTACCCACCGGGTTGGCGGGATCCAACCACCATACTGGAAGCATCTCATCCCCAATTACGAGGTGCCCCCCGGGGGAGAATAGGTAGATAAAATCATTATTTTACAAACTTTTTTAAATCTTATTTTCTGACACAGGTAAATTTATATGGATTATATCAGAGTTGAATGTAGAGAACAAAGAGTTTCAGACCGGCTTCTTGGCTTAGAGGTAGCACGTCTTCCCAGTGATCTAGACATCCCAATTCGGGCATGATTGTTCTATTATGTACTATCTGTGAGGTGTGTGAATATGCCCCCATGTAAAAAGGGGCTGTGCAAGCGAATGTGATGAGTGAGTAGCAAAAGTCGTACTCTTGGTCCTAATTGGCGCTACTACAAACAAGAGACGCTGGTTAGGCTTAAATCGCTGACTCCTTCAGTCAGCTTGTCTATGGTAAGTCTCACAGCAAACAACAACAACAACATATTACACTTCAAAAATTCATATTTGATCCCAGATAATATAATCTAAAGGAAGCACAGATAATGGGGAATAAATGAGTGGTTAATGAATAGTTTAGAATGAATGGGTTAGTAAATAAAATAGTGGAAAGTAATCTAATACATTTCAAATAAATATGAATTGTTTCCACATTCATATATGTTTTTTTTTGTATTATTATCTACTTTAGAAATGGAAGTATTTAATATGAGCATCTATATATTTCGAAAAATTCTTTAAACAACTTCATGAAAATATCAATTAAAATAAATAATAAAACCTTTTAAGTAAATAAAAATATTACTGCTATAAAGGCTAGTAGTATACTGTCTAATATTATCATTCCAAAAATAATTTCCAAGTTCTCCGCAAAGATGACTTCTTATAAGTTAGATTAAATTATACTAATAAAAAAATTAATTAATTAAACGAAGTTTAATTATCTTCCAGTAATTTCTCAAAAATAGAAAAAAAAATCCACATATTTCAGAAAATGCGTGAATTAATAACCTAATGTCTAATTTCAAGTGTTCTTTTATCATTCCAAAAAAGTGGATGCAGTAGCAGATGTTCTTTTAACATTCCAAAAATAAAAGCAAAAGCAGACGTTATTTTTGCTTTGTAAATTTATCTTTTTACAGCTACTAAATAAACTATATTAAGTCAAAATATTGAGTATATGTTTTAAAAGATATCAGCATAATGATATACTGTATTAATATGGTACGATTCTGTATAATTTTTATGATTGCGTATTTTTACTGAATAGAAGATAGTTTCATGGGTGGGTCTATTAAAAAGGAAGTTAGTTTATCACAACAGAGATGCTTGATTGTTTTTCATATCTATGCTTCATTTAATTACAAAGTATCTATTTTCCTCTGTTTGTATCCAATTAAATGTCATGATGTGCTTTGTTTCATTTTGAATCCAATAATTTAACTTCATTGTTCTCATTGGAAGTGTCGCTTTTCGAAATATATATAATATTTGCTTCATAAATACAAATATAATTACAAAGTAATTTGTTGCAACTAAACAATCCTAATTCGATGGAACCATCATTTTTTTCTCTTCATTGTTTGTAAAAGAACAAGGCGTTGCAGTAATTGCTTATGTAATGCATCTCCTTTGTGAGTTGTTCTTGTGTTTTTCTTTTACCTCTAAAAAAAATACCACAAATATATCTTGTCTGCATATAAATAGGAATTCTGACAGCCCTCATTTGTTGTGGAAGACGCAAAAATCCATAAAAAGAACGAATTCAGAACACGAGAATAATCGAATCTTTTATCCCGAAGTAATTTACCAAATTGAAGAGGAATAATGGCGGGCCTATATGATCCCTGACAAAGGCGACCTACTTCTTCTTCTTAAGGACATGCACCAGCCGAATCTTTATTTTATATTAGTCCCAGGTAGAAATGTTCTGAAAAGAAAAAGGTCTAAAATCCTTCGACTAAATGTCAAAGCTTGTGTCTACATGTTTGAAGTCGGCGGGGCTCCAATCTACAAAATGACAGCACATGGACTGAGATCCGTTAGCGTCTGTTTGCTCAGCGGGCGAGGCCCCTTAATGTGGGCCCCACGTTGATGAACGAGCAGGGCAAACATTGTTCCTCTGCAATGTTCTTCATTTTTCAAGGAATGGATCGTTAAAGACGAGACTTCGATTTTTCCATCAGAATACAAAAGTTCTTCACAGAAAAATCGTCTGCCACTCAAAATATGCGATAAAGGAAACATAGAACATTCGCATTTTAATTTTGGAAAAAAAAAGAATCCAAGTATATACTTACGGAATTTTAAAGAAATACTGCATAAAAAAGAAGAAGAAAATGTATAAATTGATGTTTATTTAATGCTTTTTTAACGTGTTCTGAAAGATTTAATCTAATTCTAAAAGAAAAGAAGCTTTCTAAAAGAACAAATCTTAAAATTATTATTATTATTATTATTTTGAATAAGCAATTTTAGAAAGGTCGATTACCTTTGTAATATAACGAATTTTATTTTTAAGGTTACCAATAAAGTGCTTCTATACTACTATTATAAATGTGAAAGTTTGGATGGATGGATGATGTGATTCAATCACGCCAGAACGGCTGAAGGAAATTGATGAAATTTAACACAGAGATAGATTACAGTCTACAGAAGAACATAGGCTAATTTTTATTCCGGTTCATTGAGTGGTTCATTTTTTATTAATTAAAAACTAAATTTTCCACCAAAAAATAAAAATAAAAACTGAAAACATCTGCCTGGGCTTTTTGAATTGCTTGTTTTTATTTTTCCATTTCTGGTATTAATTTAATATTATCTTATCTACAGGAATTCTGATTTATTGTAGGATTTCCCGACAGAAAGCCTTTTACATCAGAATAAAAAAAATTTTTTTTAATCTAATCGTTTGTTTTTATTTTTCTGTTTCCGTTTTTCATTTTAATACTATCTTACTATTCTAAAAGAAGGTTTATTACTTTTCTTACTTACGCTGTTCTTGTGTTAATATAATTCGATATTTCCTGTTCATTTCTCTTGATTTTTTCTTGCTGTACATATTCCTTTTGGCTATTTTCATCATTTTCGATTAAATTTTTAAAAGTGCCTTTATAGTTTCAAGAACATAGCTTTTAAGTAATCCCCCCCTCTCTAATGATGTTAGACGTGACATGTTTTCGGCCGGTTATTTCAAACGATTCTGTTTATTTTTGCAGTGTATGATAAATTTAAAATCAAACTTTGTTAACTAATAGATCTTGTAATTCCTTCAGAAGTGCTTTTGAATAAAAATAAAATAGATGAATTGAAATTTAAATTTTCTAATCTGCATGCGTTATCCCAACTGGTGCTTAAAATTCATGACTTTGCGTTGCTCCGATAGACGTTGAAAATTTCTGCATGCATAAGGTTTTGATAATATTTTACATTGTGATTAGACTGTCAGTTCTCACATATACACATCAAAATTTTCACGCGTACGAAGTCGCGGGTAAGAACTAGTAAGAAATAGATGCGAAATTTTAATATAAATAAAACTAATTGTGGTTAAAACACCGAACTGAATTCTCGCAAACTCTGCATATTTATTATTTAAGAAAGGGAAAATATGTAGTCTACTTTTTACAATATAGAAAATATTTAATTAATCAAATTGTTGCCAGTTTTCTTTAATAATTTCGTTCGAATCAATTCACAAGAAATATTTTTACTGTTTAAAATTCCAAATTTTACATTTTCAACGATGCTAACTACATTTTAGTAGCAAATTTTTAAAACTTTTTTTAATAAAATTCTTAAAAATTTTAATAAAATTCTTAAAATAAATTATTGAGTAAATAGATGCAAACGCTTTAAAATTCAAAATTTTACATTTCCAAAAATATTAACTTCATTTTAGTAATAATTATTCAATTTTTTTAAAATTAAATTCTCAAAAATTAATAAATTATTGTATAAATAGATGCATACGCTTTTGAAGTAAGGATTTTTATGAAAATTTTAATGTTTGCCAATAGCAGAATTTTGAGCAAATGTATTTTTTTTCTTTTACATATTTTTAAAATTATTTTTGGCAGCTCCTTTTAACTCTGCTTAGAAGGATTCTAAATTTTTTTGAATAGATTAAAAAGTTATTAATAATAAAATCATCGCTCATCTTTAGCTGCGTCTTATATGTATTATTAAATAAATTATATAACAAATGAATTTTATTTTAATAAGGAGAATAAAGAATTTTTAACCTAAATTTGTCAAAAAGTTTGACAATCAACGATATTTAAAAATCGTCTGATAGTATTCACAGTCTTCATTTAATAAAATACAATTCAAAAAGTAAACAGCATTTTTATATTATAATATTTTGCACTATAGTAATGTTTACATTAAAAGTATTAGAGATTAAAGTATTTTAATCCTCAATAATGGTGGGTGATTTATTTTGTCTCTATTAATAATTACTTTTATTGGTTCTTTACATGTGAAACTTTTTAGCCTAAATCGGAGCAATTTTTTTGAGGATTTTAGCTAGAATTTGAATTAATGGAAATAGAAACGAAATTCAAACGTTTTACCGAAACTATTACAGAATAAAAATAAATTTTACTCTATTTTAAAATGAAAAAAATAGCATACAGTAGTTCAAAAAATTGAGAGTACACCTTACTTTTGTTTGATAAATCCGACTTTCAATACAAATAACACATTAACGAGAAACCCAAACATATTTTTATTTTCACACTTAATAACTTGTTTAATTTAAAGTAAAAATACAAAAAAATCAATTAAAAATCTGTAAACAGTAAAATATTAGAAGCATTTTAAATAAACATTATCAGATTTTTGCCTCAAAATTGAGAATAAACCAATGAAGTTTTTGTAATATCTCGCAAAGAAAAAAATTGGAAACATTAATAGCATGTCTTTTGGATTTTATGACTTTTAGACGTTGTGGTGCTGATTTAACCAATTTTTGGTGGTATTTAAAGATTTTTTACCCATTATTTTTGCAATAATCGTATTAAATAGGATTTGTTTCTAATTTTGTGTTTTTGAACCACGATTTTGAATGTTGTCTACTGATATTTAATGGCATTGATATCACGGTAAGATAGTAGTGTGTGTGTGGCTGATGTTTACAATGAAAAAACGCCATTATTTTAGTATGACGTGCATTCTCTTTGGGGTCATTGTCCTGCTGGAAAATGAAATTTCTACCTAAAAAGTAAGGTGTGCTCTCAATTTTTTGACCCAATGTACATCTATCTATCTATTTAATTGATGAAAATTTAATTGCTTTATAATTTCTTGCTTAATTTATTTTAAAAATAATTGGCATATTTTTAAAAAATATTTTTCATAAATGAGGTAAAATTCAAATCGTTTCTTGTAGCTAATAATGCTTCATCTGAAATATATTTTTTTCGTTGTTGGTAATCAAATTATGAAAATACGGCTTACTTTTTCATATGAGTATTTTTCCGTACTCCATTGGTTCAAAATTTAAAATTCAATTTAGTTAATAAATGATATATCACTCTGCCGGCTTTCTGGCGTAGAGGTAGTGCGTCTTCTTCGTATTTTGGGAGTCCCGGGTGCGGGTATGGTTGTTCTTTGGTGTGCTATCTGTGAGGTGTGTGGCTGTGCCCTCCTGTAAAAAGGGGCTTTCCAGGTGACTGTGATGAGTGTGTAGCTAAGTCGTACTCTTGGCCCTAGTTGGTTCTACTTCAAAAACAGGAGACGCTCCTTTCGGCTTAAAATCTCCTGATATAATCAGAAAAGGCTTGTCCATGGCGTCATAAATAACAACAACAATATATGTAATTCTGAAAAGTTTTATGAAGTCATATTGAGAAGTATATGAATATTAAAATAGTATAATCAGGAAGTCAGTGAAAATTCGTTCACAAAGTTCTTTTTTTTTTACAGCCATGAAATAAATCAAGTTACTTAGAAATGCGTAATAAATTATATTTTGTCATTTATTGAACTTTTCAATTCCTATTTCGCGAAGAAAAATTTCTCTCTATATATGTACTAGCTCTTACCCGCGACTTTGTACGTGTGGAAATTTTGATGCGTATATGTGAGAACTGAAGTCTACAATGTAATCAAACCTGTATGCATGCACAAATTTTCAACGTCAATTGGAGCAACGCAAAGACGTGAATTTTAAGCACCAGCTCGGATAACGCAATGCAGATTAGAAATTTTTAATTTCAATTCATCTGTTTTATTTTTATTCAAAAGCACTTCCGAAGGAATTACAAGATCTATTAGTTTACAATATTTAATTTTAAATTTATCATACTCTACGAAAATAAACAGAATCGTTTGAAATAACCGGTCGAAAACATGTTACGTCTAACATCATTATCTTGGCGGAAAAAAAAAACTATTTAAAAACTACGTATTTGAAACTATAAAAGCCCTTTTAAAAATTTAATCGAAAATGATAAAAATAGCCAAAAGGAATATGTACAGCAGGAAAAAAAATCATGAGAAATGAACAGGTAATATCGAATTATATTTACAGAAGAACAGCGTAAGAGAAAAAATTAATAAAGCTTCCTCTTGAATCGTAAGATAATATTAAAAGAACACCGGAAACAGAAAAATAAAAACCAACGATTAGATTTAAAAAAATTTTTTTTTATTCTGATGAAAAAGGCTTTCTGTCGGGAAATCCTACAATAAATAACAAAGAATTCCTGTAGATAAGATAATATTAAAATAATACCGGAATTAGAAAAATAAAAACAAACGATTCAAAAGGCTTAGGCAGATGGTTTCAGAATTTTTTATTCCTTTTTTGGTGGAAAATTTAGTTTTTAATTAATAAAAAATGAACCACTCAATTAACTGGAATAAAAATTAGCCTATGTTTTTCTGTAGACTATAATCTATCTCTGTGCTAAATTTCTTCCAATTTCCTTCAGCTGTTCTAGCGTGATTGAACCCCATCATCCATCCATCCATCCAAACTTTCACATTCATAATAGTAGTATAGATTAGTTCTAAATTTTTTAGTCAACAAAAAAGTTCACAAGTCGTGTTTACAAGTTACAGTAACTCTTGAAATAGCAGAATCAATGTTATACGGAAAAAAAAAAGAAGTTGTGAATCGTCTGCAGTTTACAGTGATTCAATCAACAAAGCCACCGAAACGTTTCAGGCAGCTGCTCTGTTCCGAGCGCAAAAGCTCCGGAATTCTGAAAAATGCGCGCGCACAGGCGACAGTTGCCAGCAGCAGATGGGCAGCATGCTCAGACAAAACACGATCACGAAGAGCCCCGTAATGTAATCATTGCTATTCCAGGGCGGCCCTGGGCTCTAAATGAACATCCACGGCTCATTGAGCAGACCGGGGTAATTGCGCCTGCCCCTATCCCAGGTTGGCACGAGCCTTGCAACGATGTCATTATCGGTCACTACTGAAATGATTACTTTGCCCGAAGGGGAAAAAGGCAGGGGGAAGGGGGTTCTACCTATGATTCTTAGTGCTCGTCAGGGTATCTATGAGTATGCTAAAATATAGCAAACAGGGCCTGACCAAGGCAGAGGCATACGGGGCAGTTGCCCCGGACCCCCACATATGTGGGGCCCCTCAAATCGCATACAAATTTTATTTTGCGATTCCTTCTTTAATGAATGTTCTTCATTACTAAAGTAGTAAATCAGAGGGGGCCCCTAAGAAGTTTTTGCCCCAGGGCCCCAACTAGGCTAAGTCGAGCCTTGATAGCAATTACACAGCAGTGGACAGTTTTTGAAAATATAACTGATTTTTCTATCTTGACCGTTTATAGATAAATAGCAGTACTCGCACAGAATTGTCCGTGACATAACATCCAAGAGGAAAACTTAGCTTTAAATTTAAGTCTAGCCTCCACCCGATATGACATGGACATGTCATGCAACATCAAACAAAATAACAATATGTTTAGAAATCATCATCAAAAAGAAGAAGAAGAAGAAGATAAAAATGAAATCTGCCATGCATATTTTAATGTATCATGTCCGAAAATAATTTCTTGAACGGCCAAGCACCACGTTCTTGTGCAAATTAAATTATATTTTTATTCATTTTAATGGTTTCATTGAATGAGTCACTTTAGTATTGCCAATGATTAAAAAAGAACTTTGTCTCGCATTAATTGCTTTAAAAAATATCACATTTCCTATTTATTTCATTTCACAAAACATTTAACATTGGTTCATTTTTATATTTCGTACTCAAACTTCAAGATTAATCCCAACTTTTGTTTCAAAAGGGGTTAGAGTAAGCAATAATAAAAATTGGAGTGCTTTGAACAAATTTGGAGCGTCTGGAATATTTTTCATTAACGGTATTTATCGCTAATATTATATTGTATTACTGCCCTCCAACTCATCAATAAATTAATATAATGCTTTAAAATTTTGTGTGTCATCTTCCATGGTGTTACTCTTAATGCCAGTGAAATTTCAAATTGCTAAGGTGAAAATTACAAAAAGTCATTTTAAAGGTCCCTTGTTACCTTAAATGTAAAAAATTATCAGGGCATTTTTCCAATCAAATTCTTTCCTGAAATCAGTATTGATTTATACGCTTTTAATTATTTATGTTTCCACTAATATCAACGCTGATAGTAGCTAAATCCCCTCTTCATTTTTCTTCACATAAACGCACCCTAAATAAGTGTCGGCAGAATATTAGCCATCTACTTTTAAACCTAACAAAATGAAAGCCCATAATCTAAGTTAACTGCCTCATTCGATGCTTAAAATCGAATAAAAAACACATAAAGAGAGAAAAGGGGGGAGACGCGACGAATAGAATAACAGAACCACTTTGTTTCTAGACATCTCGAACAAGGGGGGGGGGAAGACGAGTCTCAAATGGACTTCACAGGAAATGTTTTTCATATTCCGCCCTGAGGGTCCAATCAGGCCATCTGTGCATGCAGGGGGGAGTGTGGTGGCAGCACGCGCGGGATGACGTACTCGTATTCCATCCAGTACCTACCCCCCCTTCTCGCATTCGATTACTGTCCCCCTCCCCCATGCAGGTGTTTCGACATAATGGCCGCTACAGTCGTTTGCAAAATAAATCGCTATGGTGCTATATTGGAGAATACATAGTTACGCCCTGATTTTGGGGCAACGGCTACTGCTCTCCGAAAACAAGGCTCTCTTCCCAGGAAAAGACCCAAGGTCAAAATGTACCATGAGGAAGTATATTTATAGAATAATATTGCCTAATGATCAATAGATTCGATGTCGTTGGGGAGGGTGGAGGTGGGGGGTAGTGAGTCCTGGATGGATGTTGTCGACGTTTAATGAACAGAAGATACTTGAACAGTTCATGCGATGGTTTATATTTTTAGAAACAGATGTCGCACTAATTCATGGCAAACTTTTTATCTAATGAATTTTCGTAACATGTTCAGCAATGTAAGGATCGATTCCAAACTTATATCCAGTACACTTACGCGAGTATCCGGTTCTCAACTATCCAGTTTCCGTACTATCCGGCCTGATTTTCTTTTTATCGTAATTAAATGAGGAAGGCAAGGCATCTACAGGGTGTCCAAAAAGCTCCCGTACTGATGATTTGTGAATTTATTTTACAAAAACAACAGGTTTAAAAAGAATTATTTTTATGCCAATGATAAAAAGCACTTTTAACGTAACTAAGGAAAGAATACTGAACTGACATTTATAATAAATGTTCAAAATGCCCACCCCTTTCTTGGAGACAAAGCTGAACTCGTTTGCGCATGTTTTTCGAAACGCGTTTCAACATGCTAGGAGTGATTTCTTGTATCCTTTAGGTAATTGCGATTTTCAAATCATCTATTGTTTGAGGATCACCTTCATAAATTTTGTCCTTTAAATATCATCACATAAAAAAGTCTGAGATGGTCAGATCAGGGAATCGAGGTGGCCAAAGATTTTTTGAGATAAGTCGATCGCCGAAAAAAGCTTCAAGCATGTCCATGGTTTCATTACTCGTATGGCAAAATTTAATATACTTGAAAAAAAATCATGGAAAATGATTTTTTAAATTTGGAGTACGGGAACTTTTTGGACACCCGGTATTAAGGTATCCGAACACATTAAAAAGGTAGATTTTCGCTAAAATTGACATTTTATAAAAATTTCTTTTACTGAAAAGAACAATCTTTGCGCTATCCAAAACAGTTTTACTTTTGTATTTACGTTAATTAGAAGTCAAGATTGTTAGGTTCACATAAAAGATAGCACTGGTAAAAGCAAGCATCGCTGAATTAATAATTTTGTTTTAAAACTTATGAATCTGGCATCTTCTATTTAAAAAAGCAAAAAGTTGTTCTTAATGTAAACACTTCCGTTTTTGATGTTGGATAATAAACGTTCTTTTTTCTAATGTATTGAAATCAACTATTTCACTATTTTGAACTACTTTCTGTTGAGTCTGTGACTCAGAAGTATGTTGTTGAATATTTTAATATGAACAGGTAAAGGAATTTAATACCTTTAATAAAATGAACTTTGTTCGGTGAAATCTTTGTTTACCCTATCAAAGATATTAACATTTTTGTAATGATCGTTAAACTGGAAATGGGCATTAAAACGACAATTTTTATTAAAAAATCGCCAAGTTGGCGCATTTCTACCTTCCGAAGTATACATGTGCGAAATCAGGGCCCTCTATGCTTCATTACTTTAGTAATGATGAGCCGAAAGTCATTATTGAAGAAGAAGAAAATGTCAAATAAATTTACTATTCAATTAGGGGGGGGGGGGGCTCCTTTGATTTGGGAGGCCGGGGTAACTGCCCTGTATGCCCTTGCCTTAGGCTCTGTGCGAAATTTTGTAATCTTAAATCAAACGGTTTGGCCAGTAAAGCGCCAATGCACACACTCGCATTCCTCTTCATTCTGAGTAAAATGAAAGATTCTGTTGTTGTTGTGTCAAATGGCACTTGTCATGGACAGGCCCGCTGCTGAACCCAGCAGCAGATTTAAGCCGAATGAAGCGTCTCTTGTATTTGAGTAGGGCCAACTAGGGCCAAGAGTACGACTTTGCTACCCACTCACGACATTCGCTTGCACAGCCCCTTTTTACAGGGGGGCACATTCACACGTCTCACAGATAGCACACAGAAGAACAACCATGCCCGAACCGGGACCTCCAGAACACGAGGCAGACGCGCTACCTCTGTGCCAGCAAGCCGGCTGAAAGATTCTTTGTTAGATATACGCACCGAATTAAGGTTTGGCAAAGTTTTGTCTCCTTTAGAAAGATGCATTACATTACTTAATGTATTTCAAAAATATCTAATTGCATTCGGTCAAATATTTTAATTGGGTATTTAAACTTGTGGTGGGATGTAGATTATTTAGTGTCCGTGCATGGAAGCAGAGAAGGCGAGAATAATGCAACTGCTACAAACTGGTATAAATTTAAATGAGAAATAAGTTTTGAAATGTCATATTTTTAAAATTTTAGGTAGGGTTCCAAAAATTTATAATTTACAATCCAATATTTATATTTATTTAGAGTTGTATACTGAAATGGGATTTGCAAAATGGAAGAACCATCTTTATTAAAGTTTCATGATTAACCCTTCTTTGCATGATGATGGAAATTTCCATCATAGTATTTAGTCAACAAAAAAAGGTACTCAAAACCCTTGTACTGTAAATTTGTTGTTGCTGGCAACTTTTTAAGCGACTATTGCGCACAAAAAAACGCAATTGTCAAAAAATAGCAAACGTCACTGTCAATTACCAGGCCTACAACTTGTCATTCCGCTGTTTGTTGCGACTGGAAGAAATGAGCGAGATTTTAAATTGTTTTATGGAAATTAATTTATTATTAATAATCATGAATTAATTAAATTATCGTACAGAATAAAGAAGACTTAGTAAAGAATATTTTTTTTATTTATTTAGTACTGAGCTAAGTATGTGACAATGCATGATGATGTAACTTTCCATCTTATTGTTTTTTACATAATACATATTTTTATTTACACCAAGATTTTTTTAAATATTTTTCCTTTAATCTAGAGCATTAATTACACCACCCTGATTTTTTTTTAAAAAAGAAAAAATCATGCAAAGATGGGTTAAGGTATCCGAATACATAGAATACCTTGATTTCCGCTAAAAACGACATTAAAAAAGCATTTTTATTGAATAGAACAGTCTGAACTATCCAAACCAGATTTATTTTTGCCTTTACGTTAGTTAGAAGTCAAGATATTAATATTTTCGTAATGACCGGAAATGGACAACCAGAAGTGCCTATATGAAAAGCCAAAAACATTTTAAAAATTTGTATAAAGACAAATTTAGTTTTAAGTACGTAAATTTCTTTTGTACTGTAAAATACCAATTGTCACTTAGAATTTCAATGGTGTTTTGTGGAAATTTGTACCTAAAGAGATGTCTTTGTTGAGCTCTGGTCCTTCAGATTAGGGGCATTTATGTGTGTAAAACATTTTAACGAAGGTTTTATAGGATTACTGAATATACTTAAGGTTATTGGAGAGTATCCTAGTGCAAATGCAGTTAGAGCATTTGATGAGCTCAACAAAGACAAAATAAATGAATCTAGGTGATATTCACTGCCAAATGCAAAAAACTGTCAGAAAAAAAAATTAAACGATTAAAAAAGGAAAATTATTAGGAGCAGAGGAGAAAAAAGGTACAATCTATAAAAGTAGTGTACACGCATAATTTCTGATTAAAACATGTTACGGTATACAATAAATGCATTTTTCTCGAAATTGATTTTTACTTATTTTTTTCCCCACTTAAAATCAAATAATTCAGACTTTATAGCTGGAGGCTTTGCGATCCGAAATCCGATTATACCAAAAAACCGTCGTGAAACATAACGCCCTACTGCTAGTGTGGTGTGGAATTTCGAAGAGGGTTGTTAGCTAAGGGGTAGCCTTCATCACCTGACCGAGACTCAAAATTACGAGATTCGTCCAAAAATAGCTCTCGTGTTGCTTTAAAATTGAACGTTAATAAAAATAAAGCTAAAGTGTACATGTAAGACAACGAACGATATGGGGAAAATAATTAAATGAATATTAAAACGTTAAATTTATGATTTATCGTGGTGTTGAATTATTTTTTTGTTCGAAAATTATTTGGTCAATCGATTGTTTCAGAGCAACCTTGAAATCAAAGAATGAAATATCTCTAATGTTATTTCTTTTGAGTATGAGCGCTTTTTAGATCATTTATAAGAAACTCCAAGGTTCTTTGTATTAATAATATTGAACAATTAATTTTTCTAATTTTTTTGGTAAAAAGGTACATTAATAAACACAAGTTTTTAATATATTTTTATATTCGCAACTGACAAGTAATTCTAATAGTTTTTTTTTAATTTTCATCAAAACGACATTGGATTAAATCATCCTAGTGCAAATATATTTTTCTTTTATGAATAGTTTTAATTAAATTTACCATTAGACTATAATTTATCTTCATAATTCAGTTTAGGAATAAGCATACTTGTGTATTCAAAAAACAAACAAACCATATTTTAAAAAGTTGAGTTTATGATCACGATACTGATTTAAAAATGTCATTTCGAATTTTCTCAGCTAACGCTTGAAATAAATCAAAACTTCAAAATAAGAAGGATTATTTTCCCCTCTTTCTTTTCTTTTTTTCTTTCCTTTTTTCTTTTCATTTCTTTCTTTCTTTCTTTCTTTTTTTTTCTTTCTTTTTTCCTTTTTTTTTACAGTAATGCTCTTTCTCTTTTGCTTCGCTCTATCTAATGCAAGTGGTCTCCACAAAATTTTCTCGCACATTCTCTCATAAACTTGTCATAACGCCTTATTTGGCATTGGTGTACAATATTTACGAAATTGTAACTTATGGCGGAAATTAGAATTTTTACTGAATTATCATAAGAATTTTGGCATTTTTTAGCAATTAATCCCTGTCATAAGGTTAATAGTACTAAAAAATCGAATTAGTGTTATAGACACATTTTTTTATTACCATATATTCAAAACTTTGACACAAAATTGCATTTGTAATCATAAAATTCTGATCCAAATGTGACATGTTTAAGTCATTACATTTTTGAACCTTCGTATTTACATATTTCTTCTATAAGGACAGACCGACTGACTGCCAACCCATTGTTGATTTCGGCTCAAAATTTGGAAGGTATGTACACTATAGATGTTAAAACTATTTACCAAATTTTATTAATTTTTTTATCATAATTATTCGAAAAATTGGACAGATGGATTTTCTATGAACATATTTACGTCATTTCTCTGAACACATTTACTCAAAATTTGATAGAAATCTTCAAGTTTGGTGTACAGACTGTATGCCAACAGTCAACCGTGTTTTGTGTTAGTAAAGCATTTTTGAGTTACTTTTGCCTCAGACAGACGCACATTTTCATAAAGATATATCTTTCGAACTCCGAGGGGGGGGGGGGTTCTGAAGCATGGATAACCGTTAAAATGTCGAGTTCGAATTTTTCGGCCATTACTATTCTTTCTCTGTATTCTATACACGAGAAAGTAAAAATAATAATTTTTATCTTTAGTTCCATAAATTTACGAAATTTCAATAAGAAAATTTTGATAAATAATACCAAAAAAGAATGAATTTTTTTTCAAACGATAGTCTTAGATCAATTGTTCTCAAAAGGTGGGTCGCGACCCCTAGGGGGGTCACGAGATGTGGAAGGAAAGTTTAAAGAAAATTAATTTATTGCTGTAGTTTTCATTAAAAAAAAAAGAGTACACATAAAGCTTTTAATACACATTCAAGTTGGTTTATCTTCTCTATTAGTAAATGGGATACATGAGCTTGTTTGGAATTAACCCATTTTTTAATGTCTGGAAAGAGCTTTGTAACGCACAAAACAATGTCATTTACCAGTGTCAAACGATTTCTTGATTTCGTTTTTAAATTTATCATTATGGAGAATCCTTGTTCACAGTTGTAATATGTAGAAAATAGCATCAAGGTTTTTAATGCTGTTGTGGACAGTTCTGGGTATTCCTTTTTAATAAGTACCCAAAGTTTGTCGATATAAACTTTGTTAAAAGTTACTTTAGTTGGCTGATCGTTTGAAATCTCTATCAGTTGATCACGATGACGAACACTTTGCTCAGTTTTTTTTTACGGCTTGCTCATTGAATGGATTGACTATCCACTCAACCCCACTCATATCCTTAACTGGAATGTAATCTGTAAACTGTTCGATCAAAGTTTCGAGATGAGATGATACTAGTAAGGAGAGAGATGAAGTGTCAGGGGTTATGGAACTAATACCTGACACATACTCTACGAACGAGTATGCGTAAAATTTTTAAAATCTCTGTCTAAATTTGGAGGACCCCCCCCCCCCAAAGTTAAAACTTTGAGGGGGTCCTCCAAAATACTTAGACTTAAAAGGGGGTCGCAATGTCTAAAAGTTTGAAACCCCCTCGTTTAAAAGTTTAAAAATAATTACAAATCTTCTAAATATTTAAAATAACAAGCGAAAAAGATTTCGCATACTCTGTAATTAATTTGTTATACTAGAGATGTGGCAAAATTTCATAAAACCGTTACGAGATATTAACATTTGGCGTGAATTTAACAATTTATCTAAATTTCTCGCGTCGTTCTTGGCGAGTTTTTTGGCTATTAATCCTTGGCAATTAGTATCTGAAATCAAATTTGTGATTTAGATGCCTTTTTCTCAACTGATTGAAACAAAGATCTGAAACAACCCCACTCATATCCTTAACTGGAATGTAATCTGTAAACTGTTCGATCAAAGTTTCGAGATGAGATGATACTAGTAAGGAGAAAGATGAAGTGTCAAGGGATGTGGCGCCAATACCCGACACATACTGTACAAACTCTTGAGTACGCGTAAAATTTTCAAAATCTCTGTCTAAACTTTAGACAGAGTTAAAACTTTGGGGGGGGGTCACCAAAATACTTAGACTTAAAAGGGGGTCGTAATGTCTAAAAGTTTGAAACCCCCTCGTTTAAAAGTTTAAAAATAATTAAAAATCTTATAAATATTTAAAATAACAAGTGGAAAAGATTTCGCATACTCTGTAATTAATTTGTTATACTAGAGATGTGGCAAAATTTCATAAAACCGTTACGGGATATTAACATTTGGCGTGAATTTAACAATTTATCTAAATTTCTCGCGTCGTTCTTGGCGAGTTTTTTGGCTATTAATCCTTGGCAATTAGTATCTGAAATCAAATTTGTGATTTAGATGCCTTTTTCTCAACTGATTGAAACAAAGATCTGAAACAACCCCACTCATATCCTTAACTGGAATGTAATCTGCAAACTGTTCGATCAAAGTTTCTAGATGACATGATACTAGTAAGGAGAAAGATGAAGTGTCAAGGGGTGTGGCGCCAATACCCGACACATACTGTACAAACTCTTGAGTACGTGTAAAATTTTCAAAATCTCTGTCTAAACTTTAGACAGAGTTAAAACATTGGGGTGTCTCCAAAATAATTAGCCTAAAAAGGGGGTCGCAATGTCCAAAAGTTTGAGAACCCTTGTCTTAGATAATACAATATTTAGAATCTCATGGACCTGACATCACTATCTACAAAACTAATTATTTCAAAGATAATTAGAATTCCACAAATGTTCACGGCTTACTTCACCTTTAGAGAGGCCCACATCCACTGAAGCGAGCCGCCACCTGGTCGCCCCCCCCCCACCCTTTACTACAAGACTACCAAATTATTCTACTATATCCACCACACCATCACGGAAGAATCTATTTAAAAAAATAGTTAATCCAGGATGCAAGCCAGTACTGGGGTGATTCTAGGAAAAGAGGGGGAAATAACAATGGCGTTTTTTATCCCCTCTTAGCACTAGTTCCCTCGCTCGTGCAGAACGCGTGCCAAAAGGGGCAAAAAATACTTCCCTCCTGTTTTGAAAGCATGCCCAGAGGGTACAGAGGTAACGCAGACGATAATACCACCACGCGAAGAACGAGAGCGTGAAAGATGGGTTCCCCGAGCACCCCCAAGTGGAACCCCTTGTGGTGTACTTTCTGGAAATATATTTCACCTTCACTTTTTTTACATAGCAGTACTTTTTTAAGGGGAAGAGGGGGGACTATTAATGCATGCCGTTCAACGCGTGCAGAGTGGTTCCTTTTTCTTGTTTTGTTACTTTCGATTGCGTGACCTTTAAATGACCTCTGAAGAAGCAAAGTTTAAATAAGTCATATATTGTGCTTTTTAAAATGTCTTTATTCCATACCTTCGTCATAATTAGTGTAATGTTTTGATTCGTAACTTTTAGAGGATTTTTACAAATTATTCTTGTGTCGATTTGGCCATCAGGATTTTTAAATTCTGTATGAAACAACTTTTTTTCAATTCCCCCCCCCCGAGTTTCCTGCTTTTTTTATACATATATATAACCTTGGAAGTTCTCAATATCACGACCAATTATAATACGAATTTATTGGAATCGTTTGGGAAAGGAAGAAATATTTGGCATGATAATACTTTTAGACAGTCAAACTTTCTGTCAGATGGAATATCAAGACCGTTCAAACAATGCAACAAATCGATATCCCACTGAACATACCAATGGACTTAGAGCTACCAAAATTAAAATACTGTTATTCACTAAGAAAAGATTGTTTTTTAATTTTACTTTGGTTTTTTAATTATTTAAAAATTTATATAAATTTTTAAAAAAATTTCACAATAACTACATAGCATCATCATACTAAAAACTGCATTTATATGCTTTAAAAATTTATATATATATATATATATTTCAGTGAGGCACATTTTATATCCCAAATTTTTCTTTAACTATAACAAACATCAACTAAAACTAAAAGAATTTGAAACTTTCAACTATATATTTTAAAGTCAAATATTAATTATGATATTATAATAAAAATCAAAGAATGAATTTCATGAAATTTTTAACTACCAGCTTTTACCAATAATCAAATTTTGAAGAAAAAAAAAGGAGAAGGGATTTTAAGGGTATTGATATTACATTCTATTAGAAAATACGGTAGCATTTTATATTGACATTCTTTGTGGTAATTCTGTTGCTTTTTCTCAGAAGAAAGGGCACACTTTTACGGGAGTGGAGCAGGGGGGAGGCTTTAAAATCCATTTGACTAAGTTATAAATCTATGCTAGAAATGGATTTGTAATAATGTTTAGAGAAAGATGCTTATTGTATTTAATCAGAAAAAAAATTTATTTTACAAGTAGAGTAAATAAATCTTTTATCATAGTAATATTTTTAGATGAGTCTTAAAATGTACTGTCTCAGTAATATTGAATTTGAGATTCTTATACATTTCGATAACCGAATTCGAACACTTTTAGAAAGAGGCTTTATTCTCTGAATTGAAATTATAGAAGTTTTATCGTCAGAAAAAAAAAAGAATGACTTTCTTGTCAGAGATGTTTTAAAAAATAGACATTCGTCAAGACTTCGAATTCAAATTTTGATTTTTTACAATCAATTTTGTAAAATTCTTACCTTTTATCGATTATATAAACTGTAAAAAAAGTATATTAAAATATGAATTTAATTTTCTTTTGCTTGTAACATCATACCTTTCATCTTTTGGTTAGGGTCCTTTCGTTCATACATTTAAATCCTTAAAAAAATAGCTTTTTATAGGCAACAAAGTTAACCCCTTAACCGGTTTATTTTCCTTAATATCTCATAAGATGACACCTTTTATTTTGGGAATATTTTCTTATTTTGATTCAAATGGAAATCCATGGAATACTTGGATTATCTACGTATTCGAAGTCATTTTACTATTGAATTACAATTGTTATGAATGATTTATTTTTTGTATTCAACTATCAAAATTCGATAAATCGATGCACGTACGGCGTACGGGCAAAGGGGTTAAATCAAAGAATTCGCGTTTGAAATATATGTATGCATAATAATGAATGGGACAGAACGATTTTAGATTTAGATTTCGAATTTTGACTTTTACCAGACTTAATAGAATTTTTACTTCCGATCAATTATTCAGATAAAAAAGCAAAGTTAAAATCTGAATTTATTTTCTTTTATCTCTTACACCATGCCCATTCTCTTGTTGTTTGGGATACTTTTATATCCTTTAATGATTCGTTCATATATCTATATCCTTTAGTGATTGCTATTTATCTGCAACGATGTCAATAATTCAATTTTGAACATTATTAAATTACAATTAAAAAATTCAATTTTTATTTTAAGTAAATGCATGATACTGAATGGAACAGTACGATTTTAAATTTACAATTTAGAATTTTTCTAGACTTTATAGAATTTTTACCTTTTATCAATTATGCTGAAAGAGTAAAAAGGTAACATCTGAGTTATCTTCTTATCTGTAGCACATCCCCTTTTGCTTTTGATTTAGGCCGTTTCGTTTATACATTTATATCCTTTAATAAATGTTATTTATTTGCAACGAAGCAAAATTAAAGAATTCAATTTTGAATATAAGCAAGGACATGATACTGAATGGAACAGATTGATTTTAGATTTATATTTCGAATTTTGACTTTTTCTGGTTGAAAGTTGAAATCTTAGTTTATTTTCTTTTATATTTAACACCATGCTTTTTTTTCTGGCTAGGAATTCAATTTCGTTCATTCTTCTAAATTCTTTAAAAATTAATGTTTATCAGCAACAAAAATAAATCAAAGAATGCAATTTTGAATATAAATAAATTACAATTAAAGAATTAAATTTTGAATTTATGTAAATGTATGATACTGAATGGAATAGAACGATTTTAGATTAAGATTACAAATTTTGACTTTTTCTAGACTTCGTAGAATTGTTAACTTCTATCAATTATACAGACAGGAATCAATTATACAAACTATCAATTATAAAGACAGTTAATTTTCTTTTATCTATAACTCTATACCCTTACTCTTTTTATTAGGACCATTTCGTTTATACTTCCAAACCCTTTATAGACTACTGTTTAGCAGCAAAAAAGATAAATCAAAGAAATCTATTTCTAACTTAAGTAAATTACAATTAAAAAATTCAATTTTGAATATGAGTAAATGCATGATATTGAATAGAATAGAACGATTTTAGATTTAGATTTCAAATTTTAACTTTTTAGATTTAATAGAATTTTTACCTTCTGTCGATTAGTCAGATAGAATTTTTTAAAAAATCTGAGTTTATTTTCTTTTATCTCTAACACCATGCCCTTCCTCTTCTGATTAGGAATTCAGTTTTGTTCATATTTTTAAACCCTTTAAAAATAATTGTTTTTCAGCAACAAAGATAAATCAAAGCATTCAGATTTGAATATAAATGAATTACAATTTAGGAATTCAATTTTGATTATAAATAAATACATGATACTGAATGAAATGGAACGATTTTAGATTTAGATTTCAAATATTGGTTTTTTCTAGATTTAATCGAATTTTTACCTTCTGTAAATTATTCAGATAGAATTTTTTTTATCATGCCAGAATATGATGTTATTTTGGGAATGAGATTGACAAAAATTCGTGGGTGAAAAATTGAAATTTTACTATCTCACGTGCAGCTGAAAAAAATCTGCTTTTAATAACGCTTTACCAAAGGTCTGATTTTTTTAAAAAATAAGTTAATGACTACAGCCAACAAAACCTAGAAAAATGTCATTTAGAGCAAGCGATTATATAAAATGAAATAAAGAGGAAATGTGCTGTTTTTTAAAAAAATAAATGCGAGACAAAGTTTTTTTTTATTATCGTTTGCAATACCAAAGGGACTCATTCAATGAAACAATTCAAATGAATAAAAATATAATTTAACTCGAGCGAGCACGTGGTGCTTGGCCGTTCACGAAATGATGTTCTGACATGATACATTGAAATATGCATAGCAGATTTCATTTTATTCTTTTATTTTAATTTGAATTTATTTTCTTTTATTCATTACGCCATGCCCTTCTTCTTGTGGTTTGGGTAACTTCGTTCATTCATCTAAACCTTTTAAATATAACTTGTTTATCAGCAACAAAGATAAATCAAAGAAATCAATTTCGAATACATTCAAATACATACGAATGGAACAGAACGATTTTAGAAGCATCCAACCTCTAAATGGGAGGAAAAGGGGGGCAAAATCGGCGCTATTTCCTTTCAGTGTTCCATAGGATGAGACGAGAGGTTTGTCGGGAATTGAAAAAAAGAATCAGAACTTGGAAAGGAAGTGCAGGAAATGACCCATTTGCCCGAGAAGCCCTACTCGTGCTCCCTTTTTTTCCCGGTTCCAAACCCCCTTCTGTGGCAGGGTGGGGTCTAATACATCCTCTGCTCAGCAGGTTTCCGAACATTTTGTTTACATTTGTAAAGGCGCGGTTTGGTGTAGAGTAACACACACAGTAGAGGACATATCAACAGAATTTTTCACTTTGAGTACTGGGAGGATGAAATTCTATTGGAAAATGCTTTCATTAGTTTTATAAAAATACATTTAAAAATGTTCTAAATTAAAATTGTTTTGAAATTATTATTACTTTTAAGCTTTTATTTGTCAATTAACATTATAAATGCTATAAAAATGTAGAAATCTTTTCTTTTCTTTAAAATTTGCAATTTGGTAATGATTACATAAAATACTAGCCGTCTTTGACGATTAGTTGATTCGCAAAAATTAGATTTTTAAAATTCAATTAAATATTTTGTACAATTGTGATCTAATAACTTCCTCGTAAAAATATGTTATCTTCGTATTTTGTTAGAGACTTAACTCATTCCATTTTAGAAGCCTTACATCGTTCTATTT
>JAOUZG010017338.1:97863-114036 GCA_026289955.1 Argiope argentata
TTTTGCAATCTTGTTTTTGAATTTGAAAGAACAATAATAATAATAAACTGAACAAAGCAATAAAAATACAATTGATATATGGAGATTTGTTCTGGAAAAGATTCTAGATCATTACAAACATTCTTGAAATGTACCACCATAAACTTTCTTTTTCAGGTCTCCCATACAGATAAAGGAAAGGCAATGCCCAAATGATATTAAACAGGACAAAAAACGAGAACCACACGATCTCGTTATCTCTATGGACATACACTCTATTTCTAGAGCACCCTCTTTATCTCCAATCAGCTCAGCGACCATTCCTAAACCTGAGCACAGGAAGCTGAGCAACCAGGCATCAGTAATGAAAGCCCTGATTCATGGAATCAGGAACAAGACCATAATAATAAAAAAACAACCCGGGGGCCTGGTAACACATCACGAATCACGATCCAAAAATCCTCGTTCCAACTGAGATTAGCACGTGCGTGCTGCAGTGTCTCCAATATACCAGGGAATGTTCGAAGGCCGAATTTTGCGGCCACCATGTTTATCCAGCTTTGTCGAACAGCACCCCTTCTTCTGCTGCCATGCAAATGAATTTTGGCCTGCTGTTTGCGATTGCCGCGTCACTGGGAAAGGGTTGGCGACAAAGCTGATATGACACGTGTTATGCTGGATGGTGACGATTAATGATGCAAAAGGTGTGGCGAGATCGGATCGTAAATACCAGCTGAAGTTTGTGCAAATAGACCCCTGGAAGCATCGTTTCATACCTTCCAAATCTCGTTTTTTAAAATGCCATAAAACTGAAATGAAGAAATCTTGTTAAAAGTGTTAAAAACTTAAGCTTTCATTCGTTCTGTTCTTTTAAGGATTTTCAATATATTTTAGAGTTGTCCTTCATCATCATAATGGGCCATTTGAATACGGTCAATAAATACATTCGAATTAATAAATTTGTATTAATTTATCATAGGATGTTTTTATTTATTTATTTACTTATTTAAAGGGTGTAGTGCCCTTAACTGCTAAAACAGACCACGAAAGTTGAACAGGTTAGAGTTTTTTTAACGCAAAAAATGGGTACTTATGTATTATACCACCCAACTTTATCGCCAAATTTGAAGTCGTGCCCAATGAGTTGCTAAACCGCCAATTCTGGCAATCCGGCAATGATGTAATCCATTGATCTTTATCGCCAAATTTAAATCCGTCGTCAATGAGTTACTAAACCGTTGTCGAAGACGGTATAATACGTAAGTACCAAAAAAAATTAAAACTCAATAGATTTTTTCTACAGTTTTATAAAATGTTTAAACTTATAATTATGAATTTTTAAATCAGTTTCATTTATTAAAACATGTGAAATAAATATATACAGTATAAACTGCCGAAGATCGAATTGATTTGCGCTAAAAAATTTCAAAAAATAAGCAACTTTTATTAACAAATGTTACACCAATATACTCCCAAAGAACATTACTTGATAATTATGCAAAGCGATAAAAGAATTTATGGAGTTATTTTACTTTTTATGTTGTAAAATCATGATAACACTTAATAAAAGCATTCTTATCATAATAGCAAGCACTGAAAAAAAGTATTCATCATAATGTTTTGATTCTGCATGATTTTTTTTATTAAATATGTATAAGCATGCATAAAAATGTCACATTGATAAGATGAACCATTTTAGTTTAATCCTGAGAAAAAGCACTGAAAATTTAGCGTTGGGGGGAAAATGACAAATCTTTCCTCATTGAAAAGTCAATAACAACCTTCACGTTTTTGACTATGTTTTAAACTAATTAACGTACATGTATAATTCCAAAAAATATTCAAAAATGTTTAGGCTTTCAAATGAAATCATTAAAAGAAAATCGAAAAATTAAATTTTGAGATACCCCTCAACTGGTTCCTTATAACCTTTTAATTAATAATAAAACAACATTCACAGTAAAAATAATTACACATTTTATCGATTTTTTTTTGGAAAACTTCACATACTGTGTAGGTTCAAACGATTTTTAAAACTTTTATACATTATATTTATAAATATCAAATTCTTACATAATTTTTATGCATTAAATTCATAATATTTTTTATACTTTAAAGAGCCGGCTTTCTGGCACAGAGGTAGTGCATCTGCCTCATGTTCTGATAGTTCCGACTTGGGCATGGTTGTTCTTCTGTGTGCTATCTGTGAGATGTGTGACTGTGCCCCCCCTTGTAAAAAGGGGCTGTGCAAGCAAATGTGGTGAGTGCGTAGCTAATGTCGTACTCTTGGCCCTAGTTGGCGCTACTTCAAAAACAAGAGACGCTCCTTTCGGCTTAAATCTGCTGCTGTATACAGCATTCCATAGGCAAGAGCCATAAGTAACAACAACAATATACTTTAAAGAGAAAGAAATCAGATTCATCATTAGCATTTACATGAAAACAATAAACATCAATCAAATTTACCCAGAATTTGAACTTAAAAAAATAAATTGAATTTTTCATAAAATGTAATTTACTATAGAAATATAGTCAGTTAACTCTTACTTTTCGGCACATAAAATTTGAAATCTTCAAAAAATTCCATTTTTTAAATTTTGATTAAAAATTTTAGGTCTACCTAGCTCGAAATAATTATTTTTAAAAAAGGTGGCACTATTTTGGCCTACCTTTGAATATGACAAATTAAAACCAGAAAAGGGACAGATAAACGAAATTTCACCCTCCCTTTGAATCCAAAACTGTAGAAAAGCATCAATTTGACATTCAATTGATTAAAAGAAACATCTTTTAATTAATAATCGATATTGTGTTTTAGAAATAAACTGTTTGGATGAATATTTGTGATGTATAATTTGCAATTTGGATTTACAGCTTTTTACGTTTTTTTATCAAAGGGCTGAAATTGTTTTCTTTTTCAATTATTTTGCAAATTTTTCCTCATCAAAATGCCTAAGAACATTCAATTTATTGCTATTCTTGAGTCCGAAATTGAAGGCAAAAAATGGAAGCATTAGAAAGGTGAAATAGTTGTATAGAAAATGAAATAGTAGAACAGAAAAACGAAATAATGGTAGAAAAATGGAAGAAGAATTTAAAAGAATCAATAAATCAAAGAATGACGATCAAATCTCCTTCGACGTAATGACGAGCAATGGAAAGATTTCAGCTATCGCAACTGTTAGGTTCACATAAAAGACAGTATTGGTAAAAGCAAGCATCGCTGAATTAATAATTTTGTTTTAAAATTTGTGAATCTGGCATTCTTCTATAAAAAAAAACAAAAAGTTGTTCTTAATGTAAATACTTCCGTTTTTGATGTTGGATAATAAACGTTCTTTTTTCTAATATATTGAAAGGAATTATCTTACTATTTTAAACTACTTTTTGTTGAGCCTGTGACTCAGAAGTATGTTGCTGAATATTTTAATATAAACAGGTAAAGGAATTTAATACCTTTTATAAAGTGAACTTTGTTTAAAATTTGACAAAGATTTCGGCGAAATCTTGGTTTGCCCTAACAGCAACTGTGGATATTCCTTATGAATAACTAATTTAACCATCTTTCATTTTGGATCAGTTATTATAATTGCTTGGTAAAATATACTAATATTTTAATTAAAATACCTCTATTTTCAAACACATTCCTTTATCAAGATTTGTTTAATGTAGCAAAAAAATGGACGTTTTAAATTCATTTAACTTTGACTGCTTAATGCATTGGAATTGTAAAATTTTGCACAGTTCGTATTTTATAAGTCAAAATTCAGTAAAAAAATGTCAGGACTTTATTATCGGTTTGTTGATTAATTAATTTCATTAAACGATGATTCCGTACAAATGGTATCACATAGTAATAAATTTGAAAAATAAAGTTTATTTAAAACTTGTACAATAAATATTATTTATGCATTAAAGATTTAAAAGTAGAGTTATATACTTTAATTATATACTCTCAGATGTCAGGGAAAACCATTTTTTAAATAAAATATGTCTGAGAAAACCCTTCATTAAATTTAATATGTCTGCTTGTCTGAGAAGAACATTCTTTAAATTAAATATGTCAGCTTGTTTGAGAAAACCATTCTTTAAATTAAATATGTCTGTTTTTCTGAGAAAACCATTTTTTAAATTAATTATGTCTGCATGTCCGAGAAAACCATTTTTAAAATTAATTATGTCTGCATGTCCGAGAAAACCATTCTTTAAATTAAACATGATTTTTTATCTGTAAAAACTAATTTAATAATTATTCAATTAAAATTATTATTCAATTTGAAATAAGGATGAAATTTATTTCAAAAAAATATGCATATACTAAAGAATAAATATTATTTGAAATTTAATTTATAATCATAATTTCCTTTGAATACTATGAATTGACCTAGAAAAGCTTATAATTGACAAAATATATAGAGAAAAAGCACTTATCAATAAAAAGTTTTTAGTATTTATTAAAGCTAAGATATATGCATATAAAATACATAGAAATGAAAATCAATTATCTTTGTTAAAGCACTGGAACTACGTAAAAAATCCAAAACTCTTGGAAGTTCGCATTTCAGAAGGTGAAAAAACATTGACATGAAAAAGAAAGAAAAGAAATAAATTAAAATTACTATTTTTTTTTAAATTTAAAATTTGTAGTCTTTTATTAAATTTTGTTACATTGTTTATTAAATTGATACAAGGAGCGTTGTAGAGTTAAATCAATAAAAATAGACCTGATAAAAAATATCACATGATTTGGCTCATAGATAAAAAATGATTCAAAAGATAAATAAAACTTCAAATGCATTTTTAGAAAAAGCATGATTGGTGAAAGCAGATTCAATGAAAGAAAAATTCAAAAGCTAACGAAACAGAATTTAAATTGAAAACATTTGAAAAGATCGAATTTAATACTAAAGCTTTGTAAATAATTGATCAATAAATATAAATAAGTATTAATACCACAAAGTTATTTGCTTGGGGAATAAAAATTGAAAATTTGATTCTCCCATCGAAAAAAAAAATACTAAACAAACTCAAGCAAGCAAAACAATTTTCTTATCAAAGTATTCTTATTAATAAAGAATATATTTTTCAACGAATGAATACATTGACAGTCTGAAATATATATATATCTATTAGTTCTTATTTTTCAGCTGCTAACATTGGTGTTTTTGAAAAATGTTATTATTTGATACATTCGTCTGATTTTTAATACATAATTAATATACATCACGACTGTGGTTATAACACGATGAAATAATGTTTACACAGCTGCTTACTCGTCTATTTACTTTCATTACTCATTTGTAGAACCATTTTTTTATTCCTTTTCCAATGTTCTAAAAAATTAATTAGAGAGATTTGGCATTCATATGACCATTAGTTTTTCTTCTTTTTTTCTTCTTTCTTTTCTTTTTTTCTTTTTATAATTTTTTGATAGTGTGCTAATTTCTTCAGTAAGAAATTCGTTGCTAATCATTTATTATTTACTAATCAACAGCTCTATATATTCTGTCAAAAAGTCTTTTTTTTTTCAAAATATGCTTAACATTAAAAAAAAGAAACATGTTAAATAATTCTTTTTGAAAGAACTTATCTAATGCTTTTTACTTATTGAAATATTAATTATTTTTAACAATCCGTAGGTTCTTTGAGTAGAATATTAAAAATAGAATTTTAAATAGTTGTTTGATAAATAATACTAAAAAATTTGTTTGTAGCTAGAGAAATGTGGACCCTGTAATATGGAAAATATTTTGACAGAAAATTATGTTGAAGTTACTTTTCGGAAATCCCTTCTTTTGATCGGGAACATAAAGTAACCGCTAATTTCGGGGCACGTGAACTACTTCTTAAGCTAAACCATTCTATTCGGATGTTGAAACGTTAAAATTCTTTGTTGAACTTTTGAACTACTAACAAGTAGGCTTAACAAAAATTGTGAATTTAAACGAGTAGAAAGCTTCATTTTTGCACATAAAACCTTATGTTTTTTCTTAAAATAAAATTTAAAAAAACATCTCAGCATTTTAAGTGATGGTTACTAGTTAATCATAAAACAATAATGAATATTTAAAAAACAGAATCGGGCAGCAAGCCCAAATTCTTTTTTAAAAATATCCCTTAACCGAAACTTCATAAAAACATTGGGAACTTGCATAGATGTTCTCTTTTTGTATTAAAAATGCGTGTTGTACTGTAGAGAATGAAGTCTCTATTGATACAGATTTATAGTTTCAATTTTACCGAGACTAAGCCTAATGTTCCAAAAAAAGATTCATTTTTGAGTTATTATTTTTATGCATAGACAGATCGACACCATTTTTGGATAAGGTTTACCAACTAATGCAAAATTGTAGATCTAAATCATGCAACTGATTTCATTTATCTAGATCATTAGCTATTTCAATTGATTCCCTTGCACGTCAAAATAGCAGATTGAGCAACTTTCACCCGAAACTAGTAAAAAAATTTATAATTGGATATTAAAAGCCATATATCAAATTTTATTCTTCTATTTTGCTCTGTTTATGTGTTATAAATTAATAGGCAGATTCTGTATGAAAATCAATGTTTTCAAACACATGGAATGTTTTCTTTTTATTCTTTTTTTTTATTCTCTTGTTAGAACATAATGTTATTTTTCGGATGAGATTTTTGACGTCAACTAAAATCCGTAGGCGAAAAATAAAAATTTTATTATCTACCCGATCATATCAAAGAATCAGCTTTAATAGCGTATTGCCATTGCATTTCCAATAGTTCTGATTTTAAAAAAAGTTAATGACTACAGCAAACAAAACCTAGAAAAATGTCATTTTGAGCGCGTGATTATGTGAAATGAAATAAACAGGAAATGGGATATTTTTTTAAAACAATTAATGCGAGACAAAGTTCTTTTTTAATCATTGGCAATACTAAAGCGACTCATTCAATGAAACGATTAAAATGAATAAAAATATAATTTAACTCGCACGAGCACGTGGTGCTTGGCCGTTCAAGAAATGATGTTCTGACAAGATATATTGAAATATACATATCGGATTTCATTTTAATCTTTTTTTTTATTTATATAATAATTCTTTTTCTTCACGAAAAAGGCAAAAGTTTTTGAAAATAAATTTTTTTTAATCCCCAAAACATTCGTTTTCTTTGTTAAATAACATAACATGTATGTATCAGCGCATCGAAAACAAAAAATAAACCTTTTTTATATATCCTTACTAATTTTTAATTACTTAATTCACTTTTTAAATAAGAGTTAAAATAGTTTTTCATAACATTGAGTTGATGTAACTAATTATTATCATTATAATTTACTTATTTCACTTAATAACATTTTTTTGATGAAACAAATGTGACAGTTATCTTTTTGTATATCTTATTTACCAAACATGATTTAAATTAATTTACTCCTGAAGTTACAACATCTAATCAAGTGCACACATCAGATGCAACTTGTTGCTTTCTTTTCTCCTAACGAGACATTCTTACACAGAAAATTCTTCATTGTTCAACTAACAAATGCTACAGTACCTCGCACCTAGCTCAACAAATAAAATAATTCTAAAAAAACCCGCACGAATATATTTTTGTATGAAGCATCTATGTATAAAAAAAGGAACGTGCCAGCTGCTCAGCTATTCACTTCTGGGGGGGGGGAAGGGAGGTAAAACGAAACACCCCTATGCCTTCCCCCTTTTCCTGTTAACTTTTTTCATTTCTTCAGATATCGGTAACGCTAAAAAAAGAGGACAGATGGTACTTTCGAGTGTCTGGCACGCGTTGGCTGCTTTTCCCTCCTTCTGAAGCAGTATTTGTTGTCCCCTCTCGATTTTTTTTCTAACCTACGCGCGCTCTAACCTCTTCTCTGCCACCTAATCTATGCGCTCCACACTTTTCTTTAGGTTGTAGTTACAGTTAAATCCTGTTATGGCGCATGCCACTATTTTGGAAATAAATGTACCTTAATATCAATAGAAATGGAAAATTAAACTCTCAAACGATTTTAAAAAAACATTCAGCTATTAGAATAAATGTTTCATAAATATCGTTCTGTTTTAAAATGTAAAAATGCATTTGCGAAAATAGAAAAATAATTGTTTTCATTATAAATGGTGATATAAATTATGTGTTTTATTTCTTTTAATTATACTTTTAAATTGAAAATAAGTGAATTTTAACTTTACCAAACTTTTTTCTATGTATCGTTTCATTATTACATCCTTAAAAAGACAGATAATACAATAATTTAATATTTTAACACACCTCAGTAATATGATATACTTTAATATAATATTTCTCAACATTATAATAGACTTTAATATAATATATCTCAATAATATGTTACATTTTAATATATCTAATAATTTTATGAAATAAAATGTTTGAATTTGTGATATAGCCAAAAAAAAAAAAGAAAAAGAAAAAGACGCATTCTTAAAATTATTGCCTGATTTTTCAAACATAATAAAAAAAAGCTGGCAGAAAGCTGAAAGATATGAAAATTATTAAATAATATTTCATGAATTTTTTCTAATAAATAGTTTTTATAAATTTGAAAATTTATTGAAATTATAGAACAATGATTATAAAGTTTTTGAAAAAAAATATTTTCAATAACAATTTTTAACTTGTAATATATTTCATGCAGACGTTACAAAATTAAAAAAAATCTAAAATTAAGTCTAATTAATTTCTTGAATTCAAAACTTCTAATACCCACTATCCCAAGATCGTAAAATATTCTTGTTATTCTTTAAATAATTATTGTTCTAAAAACACTACTTTTTAAAAATGGATATAATTTATTTCTTATGTTGCTGTTGCCATTCTAAAAGTTACAATAGTTTTTTAATGATTATTATGAAACTCGAAATCTTTTACCTAAAAAAACATTTTCTGCAGACGATACAAAAGTCTGGCTATTTTATATTTCCTGAGAAAAATGCTGGCATTAGTAACAGAAAATTGTTTGTCATTCTAGATTCAACAATTAAATGAATAAATAAAAAAATCGTTATGATTGAATTTTTAATTTTTTAAGCTGATTTTTTCATTGCATGTGTAAAAAGTATAATAAAATAGTTTCAAAAGTGTTTTTTCCTACTATATCAAGCAATCGCAAAGGTTAGCTATTTAATAAATATATTGCTGAGTATTTAATAGAATTTTAATAATATTGATGTGATTCATTCAATTATTTTTTAGAATTTTCTTACATTTGCAATAAATTATATTTTGAGACTTTTAACAGATATTAGATAATTCATGGATATCAGATTGTTGAAATATTAGATATGTATCAGTTAAACACAAAGTATTTATGTATATCTTGATATTAGATGATTTTTTTAGGATCTTAAATTGTGGTATTAATTTGTTTTATAAGTTATTGCAGTTACTTAAATTTTTTATTGGAAATTCATATTTGTAATGAATAAGCGCCGTGTTTGTTTGGAAAGGATGACCCCAAAACAAACAGCAATATGTTATTTTCTTTTTTTTTTATCGTAACTGAATACAAAAATTTAAAAATCATTCGAGCTTACATTAAAAGGGAAAAAATTACTGAACTTTACAGGAAAAAAATTTACAAAAACAAAATAATTATGATTAGAAACATTCATTAATAGGAATATAATATAACATACTATACAACTGCTATTATAAAATAAAATATCAGCTACTCTACAAGACTAAGTTATGTTTATAATGACTGAAAGCATGAATAAGTTATAAGAAAATAAGCAATATGTTATTGCTGATTTTCAGTCATTATAAACATAACTTAGTCTTGTAGAGCAGCTGATTTATATTTATAAAATAAAATATCAGCTGCTCTACAAGACTAAGTTATGTTTATAATGACTGAAAGAATTAATAAGTTATAAGAAAATCAAATCACTATTCGTATTTTCTTTAGATTTCCTCTACAAGAACTTCGTTTTATAAAAATGTTTTTGGTGAAGATTTTGTTACAGTAAATTAAATAGTTATTAAAAAAACTTAATTCTCATAAACAATAAAGCTAATTTTAACATTAGTGCTCCATTACTTTTGAAAGAAAGGTTAAATCATATTTTAAATAACTATATTTATCGATCTTATTCGTGATATTTAACTGAATGTTATATATTAAAAAATACTGTAAAAGATAGTGAAAACTGGATTTTGAGATCTTTTAAAAATGACTTGACGCAGTCTATATTATTTGAAATGCTAAGAAATATAAAGATCATTCGATATCTCCATTTCATATAAAATAAATTTATGGAATGTAAGATTGTATGTATTCTAATGTCCTACATAAATGTATTTTTGCATCATTGTATTAACGTATTTTTTAAAAAAGCGTTTATTTTGGTACTAAGTGACAATCTAACAATTATAAATTAATTTAATTTCGGAATTATTATGATTATACCATGGAGGCATCTATTTTTATATTGATAACATTTTATTTAACTTTTCTACAAATGATAAATTTTTTTATAAGTATTTGTTATAGTATAAAATCCTCAATTTTTACTAGAAATAATGAAACATGAAGAAATATAATATTTAAAATCCCTCGACGGCAAATAAAATTTTTATATATATAAATGGCATTGATGAGCAAATATCGCCAAATCAGCTAGTATGAAGCTTAAAATCACGGCGAATGGACCACCATAAAGATAAGAAAATTTTCCGTTAGCTGGGTGCAAGTGAAAAAAACGCTAAATAATTTAGAATTACGCCAAATTTCTAACAGCAATTTTAAAACGAAAACTCTCCAAATAATGTAGAATGCCACCAAATTTCTTTGGCGATTTTTTGCTTGTACCCAACTAACGGGAAAATACCTAAAATTTTAAGTATAGAAATATAGATAAAAGTGATAAAAACAAAGATGATCTTCAAATTTTAAAACACAAAAATCGTTTTTTTAATTATTCCAATTTAATTAAAGATTGAAATGAAATCTGCTCTTCCTATTTCAATGTATCATGTCAGAACATCAGTTCTTGAACTACCAAGCACCACGTGATCGTGCGATTTAAATAATATTTTTATTCATTTTCATTGTTTCATCGAATGAGTCACTTTAGTATTGCAAACGATTTATTGTTTAAAAAGTATATCACATTTCCTATTTATTTCATTTCATAGAATCAAGTGCTCAAAATGACATTTTATTATGTTTTATTTTCTGAAGCCATTAACTTATTTTTTTTAATTAGAGTGTTTGTAAATGCAATGGCAAGGTATTAATAAAAGCTGATTTTTTGACTTGCTCGTGCAAATAATAAAATGTCAATTTTTCGCCTGCGTTTTTTAAAAATTATTTTTCGCCTGCGGATTTTTGTCTACCTCATTCCCAAAATAATATCATGTTCTGACATGATAAAAAGAAACACAGAAACAATTAATACTACTGTGGCATCGGTAATCAAGTTTTAGCCCAATTATTCGTAAATTTAAATTGCAACAATTTTAAAGAATATCGAATAGGGTAAACGAATCTTGTTTAATTTTGATATTGATAAAGACCTTGAAAGAAAGTACTTTTATTCATATTTGTATTTTTTCCCCACGGGCAGTGGGAGGTGAAAGCGAATTTAATAGAAAGGGACCTCGGGGCAGAGAAAACCGTAAGAAGTAGCAGCTGCAAGGTGGACGAACTCGCGATTCAGCTGTTTTTCGGCCCAGGTATACCAGCATTTCTTTCTTTCTTTCTTTTTTTTAACATGTGGCATCAATGGAAAGCTAAGGGTCAAATTGTTGGAGAAAGTTGTCAGCAGGTGATTGTATGCAGCTCGAAATTGCCCTTGCCATGCAATTTTCACCACCCTCCAACCCCCTTTTATTTCATACTAGCCACCTTTTGCGATTAGTTGGTTATTTATTCTAGTTTATCGAATGAATGTTGTAAGAAATACAATTTTAGGTACCTATCTATGTTTAAAAAGCAGTTTTGGATAAAAATTCACAATTTTTTTTATCATTTTAGAACATGACGTTCTTTTGTGATGAAGTATTTGGCGCCAACAGAAATCCATAGGCGAAAAATAAAAATGTTATTATCTGCACGAGCATCTCAAAAAATCAGCTTTCAATAGCGCGTTGCCATTTCATTTACAAAAGCTTTGATTTTTTAAAAAAATAAGTTAATGACAACAGCAAATAAAATCTTGAAAAATGTCATTTTGAGCGCATGATTATATGAAATGAAATAAATAGTAAATGTAATATAACATTTACTATTTATTTCATTTAAACAATAAATTTATTCATTAAACAATTTATTTCATTGAAACAATTTCATTTAAAACAATAAATGCGAGACAAAGTTTTTTTGGATCATTTGCGATACTAAAGTGACTTATTCATTGAAACAATTAAAGTGAATAAAAATATAATTTAACTTGCACGAGGACGTGGTGCTTGGCCGTTCAAGAAATGATGTTCTGACATGATACATTGAAATATGCATAGCGGATTTCATTTTAAGCTTTTTATTTCAGTTTTGAAGGACGAATTACGCATTTCGACTGAAAGATGCATAAATTGGCGACCAATGCTAAATTATATAGTTACATATAATTAAATCAAAGAAATGATAATTACCGATAAAGTTGTTTCCGTTGTTTGAATCCGGGTTAGAGAAGGAAATGTACGACAATATACAAAGACGGGAATACCTATTTAGCTTTCTACAATTTGTGTCACTTTTTTGTCAGTGAATAGTTAAATGCTACTAATATATTCAAAAAAAATTCATTAAAAATATCAGAGAATATTAAATTCTTCATATTTTTTAATGGATGGGAAGCTCGAAAACTTATATAAAATTTTAATAGAAAAATATTGTAAAATATTGTATACAAATATAATTTTGAACTCGTGATTATATGAAATGAAATAAATAGGAAGTGTGATATTTATTGAAACAATAAATGCGATACAAAGTTTTTTGGATCGTTTGCAATGTTAAAGTGACTCATTCAATGAAACCATTAAAAGGAACAAAAATATAATTTAACTTGCACGAGCACGTGGTGCTTGGCCGTTCAAGAAATGATGTTCTGACATGATACATTGAAATATGCATAGCAGACATCATTTTAATCTTTTTTATTAAGACTTCAAGAAAACTTCAGTTCCTTTCATTCTTCATTTTAAACAAGTACACTTGGTAAAGTAATGGGATCTGCGAATAAAATTGTGTTTTGTATCTAAATTAATAATCTTTGCATTTATTTACATTGAAATATGTATAGCAGATTTCATTTTAATCTTTTTATATATATTTTGGATTTTATATTTTTATCCTGCTCACTTTGAGTCTGTTTTTACTTTTTCTAGTACTTAATATTGAAAAAGTACAGTAAACATTAAAAAAATTCGAATTCGAGTTTTAACGAGACAAAGTTTTTTTGGATCCTTTGCAATACTAAAGTGACTCATTCAATGAAGCAATTAAAATGAATAAAAATATAATTTAATTTGCACGAGGAAATCACAAAAGAAATTGTGATAGCAGTTATTGGCATTAAAGCTGTCTTAGAAAGACACCATTTTCTTTCGCTTCCTGCATTAAAGAAACGATACCCCACAGGAAAAACATTCAACTTAATTTATTCTATCTTGTTATTGAACTACATGTTGCCATCTGCAAATCGAGTTAGCTAAAAAATACTACTTAAATAACGTTGCCATTCTAAAATAAATAAATAAAAATATTAATACATTTTCAACAATTGGGTCACAATCAACACTAAAAATCAACCCCTAGCCAAGTTTTTCAGATAACTGTGAATTCATTAATGGGTCCCGTTTCTAGGTATCTTTTTTTTTTCAGTATCTGCTAGATTTTATCTTTCTCTAAATGCTTTAACGATGCGGAATTTCCTTGTTTTATTGCAATTCCCGCATCGCAGAAGGTTTCGCCCTTGAAAAAAGTCCAATTAATTCCCGCGAGTGCAACTGCCCGCATACATTCGTGAATGCCAGACAGCGGAGAATGATGAACTTTGATTCAAAGGGTATATGCACCGTGTTATTCCGTCATTAAAACCTTTGACGTAAATGACTTATTTTTGTTTGTGTTATTTGCAGTAAATAGGATTCAATAAGACGAATTCTGTAAGTACATTGTCCGCTTTCTGGCACAGAGGTAGCGCGTCTTCCTCGTGTCTTGGAAGTCCCGATTCGAGCATGGTTGTTCTTCTGTGTGCTATCTGTGAAATGTGTGACCGTGCCCACCCCCATAAAAAGGGGATGTGCAAGTGACTGTGTTGAGTGTTTAGCTAAAGTCGTGCTCTTGGCCCTAGTTGGCGCTACTTCGAAAACAAGAGACGCTCCTTTCGGCTTAAATCTGCTGCTATATCAGCGGGGGGGGGGCTTGTCCATGACAAGTGCCACATGTAGCAACAACAACAACATCTGTTAATGTATTTACCTTCTTAAATAAATTGATTATTCATAAGACGTTATTGGGACATTACATTATCATAAAATTGTGTATTTTTGGTTTTGTACGTCATGTGATTAAGGGAATCCAAGAAGTGAATTTTGGATTTTTAATAAATATTTTTTGATGATTGGTTAAAAAAAAAGCTATAGAAATTGATATCATTAACGGTAGAATCTCGTTTAGGATTTTATATTTTATTTAATTCATTGAGTTATTTATTTTATTTAAGTTATCGTTTTCGTTTACCGACAGAATAACAGAGAGGCAGTTAAATTTTGATTTTTTCCCCGAAATATTTCTACTTTTTTATCAAGTCAGAACATGATGTTGTTTTTGAGATAAGGTTTTTTTCGTCAGCAAAATTCCGTAGGCAAAAAATAAAAATGTTACTATCTGCACTAGAATCACAAAAATAGGCTTTTAATAATGTGTTGTCATTGCATTTACAAATGCTCTGATTAAAAAAATAAGTTAATTGCTATCACTAATAAAACCTAGAAAAATGTCGTTTTGAGCAGGTGATTATATGAAATGAAATATACAGGAGATGTGACATTTTTTATAAACAATAAATGCGAGACAAATTTTTTTTTTCGGATCGTTTGCAATACTAAAGTGACTCATTCAATGAAACCATTAAAATGAATAAAAATATAATTTAACTCGCACGAGCATGTGGCGCCTGGCCGTTCAAGAAATGATGTTCTGACATGACACATTGAAATATGTATAGCAGATTTCATTTTAATCTTTTTTTTTGTAACGATTCTTTATTGAAATTTGAATAAATTTCTTCAAATTTTTCTATTCAAACTTTCGTATTTATACGATAGAAGGACAACTGATAATCAAGCCTTTGATTGATTTAATCCAAAACAGAACTCAAAACTATAATTTTAATTATACGAGATAAATTCAACTTTAGAAAAACATCTAACTCAATGAATTTTTAAATCATATCCCCGTAAACGCAGTGGATGAATTTCCCCAAAAATTTACTACGTGTCTAAAACTTGAAATAACTATAGAATGCCTAGTTTTATTGGCTAAGTTCTCTTCATTTTTGTGAAGTTGTATTCATTAATATAACTCCCAAAATTGCTTTTTGTGAGTCATAAATACGAAAATCTTTAAAATATGACTGTCAAATTTCTTGAAATGTACGGATTTTCTTTCGGTATTTCAATTTCGAGACAGTAAATATTTTAAAAAATCATTTGAAAAGAAAAGCCTAAAACTAAAAAAAAGATAGAATTCTCTGTAATGTTAAAAACAAATGTTTAAATACTTTTTAGATAAGTTCCATAAGGATAGATTAGGTAAAACACTAAATTTTAAATAGTATTTTATTATAATATATATTTTATTTTATTTCTTGTTTTTTGAGAGGGCGTTTCTTTAAGAAATATTTGTGAAAATGTATCACTATTACTTTGAATAAATATGTTAATTAAATTTGACGGTGCATAAATTTGGTATTTTTAACATTCATTAAAATAACCAAATCATAGTGACTTTTTACCAAACCCTGAAAATTTTCAAGTGAAAAGGACAAAGAAAAGTCCCAATAGTTTGAAACGTTGGAATAGTTGTTTGTCCTTTTTACTTGAAGCCAAATGTTGAAATAGTTTTGCTAGTTATTCATATTATCTCTATCTCCCATATTCATTAAAAGTATCCTTCTCCAAATTGTTAAGCCCTGAAGTCCTTCAAGTAGTAAGGACAAAGAAACGTCCCAA